>JAKJMR010000795.1:328115-443401 GCA_024449315.1 Daboia siamensis
GTCAAGAGGGAGAGGAAATATGTCATAGGGTAGGAGGAGTTGGCTGACCAAATTAGCATGCTGTAATTTCCCCAAAACAGCCACATGGTGGCAGCACACCTAATGTAATGCAAGATCACGTGAGATCAGTGGGGAGAGATCTCACGCTACCAATCTTGCATGATCTCATGATACTTTAGGCCTCTGTTCTCTGCAACAGAGAACAAAACCGAAGCCGGAGGACACTGTGTGTTTTTGCAGGCTGGGTCGGGGCTCCGGAGGCCTTTTCCAGGCCCGATTGGGCCGCAGGGGGATCATGGTAGTGTTCCCCAGCCTCACATCCGGGCTGCAGTGGCCTGGAAAAGGCCTCCGCAGCCTGGATAGAGCTGCACGGGGTGCACGAAAGTCTTCCCTGACCTTAGATTCGGGATGCACGGAAGCATTCCAAGACCTCAGATCCGGGCGGCAGCAGGAACTGCGGCAGAGAGGAGATGGATCTTTTCCAAGTGAGTCCGGCGCAGCAGGAAGGGAGGGGGGAAGCATGAGCATGAGGTATCTTAGTGGGTTGGGGACACCTTGGAGGCCTGTTCCATCACTAGCCCCCCCCCCCCCATGGCCTTCCCCACCCTGAGATAGCTCATGTTCGCTTAACGAGCTGCATGCATTTTAACGAGCAACAGAGTGATCTTGTACCTCAAACGAGATTGACTCTACGATTTACAAGTGGAATGGGCAGGCTCCATTACACTCATAACTTGAGGACTACCTGTATAAAAAAGATGTTGAGACTTTGGAACCAGTGCAGAGAAGAGCAACAAAGATGATTAGGGGGCTGGAGGCTAAAACATTTGAAGAATGCTTGCAGGAATTGAGTATGTCTAGTCTAGTGAAAAGGACTAGGGGAGACACGATAGGCATGTTCCAATATTTCAGGGCTTGCCACAAAGAAAAGGGGGTCAACTTATTTTTCAGAGGACCAAAAGGCAGGACAAGAAACAATGGATGGAAACTAGTCAAGGAGAGAAGCAACTTAGAACTAAGGAGAAATTTCTGACAGAACAATTAGCCAGTGGAATGGCTCCCCTCCAGAAATTGTGGGTGCTCCATCATTGGAGGCTTTTAAGAAGAGATTGTATAACTATTTGTCTGAAATGTTCTGGGTTTCCTGCTTGAGTAGGTGGTTGGACTAAAAGACCTCCAAGGTTCCTTCCAATTCTGTTATACTGGAAGAGACTTGATCTATGAACAAGTCTGAATTAGAAAAGCTTAAACTTAAACACGTGTTCCAGTTGTTCATCTTGTTTAGAACCCCTTGTTGTCATTCTTGCTTTGGTTTTTTTGTTCTCTTGAATGAAGGCACTTTTGCCAGGTGACATCAAAGCCCATGAGTTTCTTGCAATCATGTCTGAGTTTTAAAAAGGGATCACCTTCATTCTCATAAACGCAGAGTACAATTCTCTCCCTTTGCCATTTCTGTAGAAGGTGCTCTCTAGGAACATCCTTTGTGTCATGATTGTTCCACAGTCAGAAAGGTTGTCCATTCTGAAGGCATTCAATTTGGCTTTTTAGGCATGCAGGCCAGCAGCCCCCTCTTGTCTCAAGATCTGGCAAACAGCTCCTTGCAGAAAAATGGACTGAAGAAGGCATCCGTTGCATCGCTGAAAAGGCAAAGTGAGTTCATTCCCTTCCAGACTACAAGGCTGCAGAGCCCCCCCCCCCACCCCCCCCCCCCCCCCCCCCAAGCCTAGGCAAGGCTATTTGGAAGGCCTTTCACTTGGGCTGAGATTAGGGAGACCGTCAGTTGTGAACTTAAAACATGAGCCAGGAAGAAACAGCAGGTTTATTTAGCTTTAAAATATCCCTGGCAAGGAACAGAACAGCCAGAGCTAAGCCTGCTTTCAGGGCCTGTCTGCATGGTGTTCCTAGTGAAATAGATTTCTGCGGGTTGGTGGTATGTGGAACGTGAGGGAGTCTACCTCCCACCAGCCTTTGGGGCCCCAGAACGGAACAGTAGAGACTAGCGGCTTGATCAAACTCCCAGTCTTTTTCATGTAGCTTTTAGTTATCTGAAAATGCAACAATCCAATTCCTGGTAGAAGGTTTGTCCCCCTAGAACAGGGGTAGGCAACCTTGGCTCTTTTATGACTCATGGACTTTAACTCCCAGAATTCCTGAGCCAGCCATGCTGAGGGGAAAGGGAGAGGTTTCCAAGCTGAGCCATGCTGGCTCAGGAATTCTGGGAGTTGAAATCCACGAGTCATAAAAGAGCCAAGGTTGCCTACCCTTGCCCTAGAACAAGATCTGGCCAAGTTAGTCTGGTAGGTCCCAGTAAGGACGAATCTGATCCCGTATTGCCTCTTAGTAGTCAGAGGACTTTGGAATGCCACCTAGGTGTAGTTGTGAAAGCGCTGGGTTAGAAACCAAGAAACCCGAGTTTGAGTCCTGCATTAGGCACAAAATTGCACCAGCGCACGTCTCTCAACTCAGCCCACCTCACAGGGTGGTGGTTGTGAGGAAAATACGAGGCAGGAGCATTATGAACCTATTCTGCCTTCAGTGACCAAAAATAAAGAGCTGGGATAAAAATCTAGTCAATCAATCCATAAAATGCAGCCTGGAAGACCCTTTCAGACACAAAATGTAGCTGGAGGGGGGGGCTTTCTGCCCTCCCTTGCAAGCGCCTGTTTCTTTGCAACAGGATGCAGTCTGGGGGCCGGAATGGGGAGGGGGCCACAAGCACTCCGAACGAGGCTGCAACTTGCCTCCCTTTCGCTTAGCTGGCGGTCAGGTGCTGGAGGAGTCGCAGGTGACCTTGTCCTTCCTGGAGTGGCTGGCCAGCGCCACGGAGCGGATCCACCAAGCCATGCACTACCAGTTTGACGGTGAGTCCTTCCTGCCAGCCACACCGGCCTCCCCTTGCCCCCTGGAAGGTTGCTTAGCAGAGGAGGACAGTCAGAATGGAGGAAAAGCGAGCCCTTCTCCTGGGGCAGCCAGAGGTTGCTCAGAGCAGCCGGGCACCGTCTTGGCTGCCAGCTGCCTCTGGGGAGGGCCCCATTTGGATTGCTGCTCCCAAAGGCCCCCTGGACGTCATAACTGGCCCAGAAAGTAGCAGGGGCAGCGATGGACAGGTGTCTCTAGGCTAGCTCACCTTACATCCCTGTTAGGGTAGCTGCACTTCCGGGTGCAATTTGAGATGCCGCTTCTTACCTGTATAACTTTCCTATATGGCACAGACCAGGTGGCATCTTTGCAGGATGACCTCTCCCTAAGGACACATCAGACAGGGTGGGCCCACTCCTACTTCCTTCCCTTAAAAATGTTGCTGTCTCACGGGTGCTCAGAAGGGTGCGTCTTCCGTGGCAGCCCCTGCCCTGGGGTAGTGGCTATGTGGGAAAACTTTGGGAGGCGAGCTGGAGACAGGCTGCCCGGGCAATGGTCAGAGAAGAGAGATCAGAGCCCGGGTCTGCGTAATGAGCAGAGAAAGGAAGAAACCTCCCTTACTGTAAAAAATTTGTAAAAGAGACTGTGGGAATTTGTACTAGCAGCCTTACAAGGTTCATGTCAGCCTTTCCAGATGGACCAGGCAGGAACTCCCAACCAGATAAGCTAATTCTATTTTATTGTAACGCGACTTCAGCAGAATCTTGCAAGTCTGTTGGTCTCTTGCTCTGCTCCTCGCAAGCTCTCCTGTTTGGCTGTTTCCTAGGCAGCCTGTCTTTGCCAGCCCCCCCCCCCCCCCGCCCGTGGTCTTTCCCACATACCTTACACCTGTGGAAGCCCTTCCTCCAGAGGTTTGCCCGGCCCACCCTTTGAGCCTGCCAAAAAGTGCTCGGCCCCCGGGGGCAGGCACATGGGAAGCTTTAGCTGTGGTGCCAGGCCTTTGGGGTTTAACGATTTGACTCTAGAGAGATGCTGTTTTACTTTTGGGTGTGAGTGTCTCAGTTTGATTCAAGATGGGTGGCTATATAAACTTTTCAATAAGTTAATTAAATTTCCTATCTATAACTTAGTGGGAGAGTGTGGGTAGGAAATCGTAGGAAAAGTCTAGGATTCAGAGGCAGTTTCTGATGACTGAAGAGCACTTCGAGGTGCCTCCTAGCTCAGGGCTGTGAGCCCCCCCCCATTTGCACCCCTTTACCTGCTCACTAACTGCAGTCCTGCCCTGCAGCATAAATCTTTAAAGGGAAGGCGGGGAAGAACTGTGCCGTCTCCCAGTGTTTCGGCTCTGCTATTTTGCCAGTTGCTTCCTCTCCTTTCCCCTTCAGGCCTTTTCCCTGGCAGAGAGGGTGGGAAGCTCACGGCAGCTGTCCCTTGTTTCCCAGGCCCAGAAAGACGGGGGGGGGGGCTTGTGGCCAGGGGCGTCTCAGCCCTCTTCTCGGCGGGGAAGGGTCTTGCACAGCCTTTCCCAGGCTGGTGGCCCACTGGTGCTTTGGGCCTATAGTGACCACCCTGGCAGAGGTTTGGGGGGTCCCAAAAGTTCTGGGAAGTTCTGTTGGCCCCTCCAGACTGGGAAACGTCTGCCATGTGGGTAAAGCTGCAGTGAAGAAACTGGCAAGTCTGAATGCGCTCTCCCTCCCTCCCTTTATTCCTGTGAGAACGGGTGGTGGTGGTGGTGTTTGCCTGAGACATTTTCTCACGTGACTTTCTCAAACTGGGGCTCAGGCCTCTCTTCTCTGACCGTCCCTCAAGACCATTTTCCTTCCTCTCCTGTCTGTAGGCTGTTTACACTGTTGGTCAGTGGGGTGCTTTTAGTCATCCTGGACGTCTCCGCTCTTTGTTGTTGCTGTTTCAGTTTATGTTCTGTCTGAATCCCGAGACTTTCCAGCCCCAGTTTCTGAGAGGCCCTTAATCACCGCCTGCTCCTCCTGCCTTTGCGTGTCTCCCCAGGCAAGCCGGAGCCCCTCGTCTTCCACGTCCCGCAGGCCTTCTTTGAGGCTCTCCAGCAGCGGATCTGCCTTGGGAGCGCCAAGATGCGGCTTCCCAACTCCACGACAGGTGCTAGTCTTCAGAGCGTCTTTCCCCTTGCTGCCCACTCCTTCCCTGGCCCTGCGCCCACAACAGCCTCTCCTGGGCCTGGGCACACACCCAGCCAGCCTGAGGCCTCTGTCCATGGTTGTAGCTCTGCTTTATGGCTGGTGTCATTTGTGCAGAGGAGGTGGAGCCATTGAACCCTCCACCTTTGCTTCCTTGCCCCTTGCTGAGTCCCACCACTGGGCAAGGAGCCACCTGCCCATGCAGAGCTGCAATGGCTGACTGTTCCCGGGTGTTGGCTCAGTCCACGGATTTTTTTTGGTGGGGGAGGAGGGTTGAAATTGCTGGGAGACGAAGCCACCGTCCTTGCTTGACTGACACAGAGCGGGCACTGGGCTTGCGGCTGATAGGCATCCTCAATAGAGCTGCCTTTTCTGGGCAGCCCTGTCCCCCAAAAGCACTCGACACTTGGTGTGACACAGGTGATAGTGCTCGTTTGAACCTGTGTTCCCCAATGGCTGCTTTTAAGACCAGGTTTGGTGTGTTGGCTGGCTGCTGTTTGGGGCTGGTGGAAGAGGCTGCTCTGGCTGTTTCTGCAGAGACAGATGGGTGCCTGACTGGCAGGGAGAAAGTCCCTGGTGTGTGTGTGGGGGGGCGAACAATGGTTGCTGAAAGGGCCCAGGCCTTGGCTGCAGATGGCAGGTGTGGGGGCTCTCTTCCAAGGCCTCCCCCACTTCCTGTTGTACGAACCAGCCAGGTGCAAGCAGACCTGGCCTTGGCAGTTGTTGCTGCTGCTGCTTCTGACTGGCATTCTCCTGGGCTTCCTGGAGCAGCAGAGGCAGCCACAGCCAGCAGGACCTCAGCCCAGCTTCAGCCCCAGCCCAGTTAGGCAGTTGTCATGCACTTTGCCCTTGTAGACAGGCCACAAATTGCAGTTGATGTGAAATCTAGCAACCGGGAGCTTAGCAGGAGAGACAGGTCACCGATACTCCAGCCACTCTGTAAATCTCTAGATTGTCAAGTTCTACTCCCATCCTGCTTTTAAGCCTGTAAAATGCTTGGACTCAAGCTTCAGGATCTCTTAGGGAACATTTCCTTCCCTCCTTAGGATCCCGACTGGTCAATATGAACAGGATAGAAAGGGATGCCATACTTCATACTGGAATTCAAAATAATGCAAACACAAGCAATAGAACATAATTCAACCAATGTCTTAAACTTCAATAGAGCTGACTTAGCAAACTTAGAGAGAACCTAAGAAAGATCCCATGGATGAAAATCCTAAAGGGGAAAACAACCCAAGAAGCGTGGGAAATTCTGAAAAATGCTATCATAAAAGCCCAAACCAGCACAATACCACTGAAAAAGAGAAACAAGAAATTCAAGAAGAAACCAGCATGGCTGCACAAAGATCTCTCTGACAAACTGAAAAACAGAAAGGACAAGTACAATAAATGGAAAGAGGGGCACATAACTAAAGCCGATTATCAGCAGACAGCCAGAACATGCAAAGACGAAGTCAGGAAAGCAAAGGCTCAGAATGAATAAAGACTTGCAACAGAAATCAAGGATAATAAAAAAAAGTTTAAACATATTAATAACAAGGAAAGGAAACTGTAGGTCCACTAAAGAGAGAAGATGGCAAGGAAGTAACAGGCAGTAGAGAGAAAGCAGAGCTGCTTAACTCACTTTGGATCAGTCTTCACACAAAAAGAAATTATAGCACAACATACCAAAAACACTACTGCAAAAGACAAACTAGAAACAAAAATTAAAATAAGCAAGAAATGGTAAGAGAACACCTATCCGACCTTGATGAATATAAATCACCGGGACCCTGACAGATTACATCCCAGAGTACTGAAGGAACTGCCAGATGTTATCTCAGAACATCATATCTTTCAAAAATCCTGGAGCACCGGGGAAGTACCTGAGGATTGAAAAAGGGCTGATGTGGTTCCCATCTTCAAGAAAGGGGAAAAAACAGACCCAGGAAACTACAGACCAATCGTCTAACATCAATACTTGGGAAGATCCTGGAAAAGATAATCAAAAAACAGGTCTGCAAACAACTAGAAGCAAACAAAGTTATAACTAGTAGTCAGCATGGGTTTATTAAAAACAGATCATGCCAAACCAATCTTATTTCATTTTTTGATAAAGTGACTAAATTAGTAGACCAATGAAATGCTGTGGACATAGTATACTTAGATTTCAGTAAGGGATTCAACAAAGTAGACCACAACCTACTCCTTGGTAAACTAGAAAAAGGTGGAACAGACAACATCACCACCAGATGGATTTGTAGCTGGCTGACAAACTGTACTCAGCGAGTAGTCCTCAATTGCACTACATCCACATGGAGAGAAGTAAGCAGTGGGGTATCACAAGGCTCCGTCTTAGGCCCAGGTCTCTTCAATATCTTCATCAATGACTTAGATGAGGGAATAGAAGGGAACTCACCAAATTTGCAGATAACACTAAACTGGCAGGAATAGCCAACACCCCAGAAGACAAGCTCAGGATCCAAAAAGATCTTGACAAACTGGAATATGAAGAAAAGCAAGGTTTTACATTTAGGCAGGAAAAATCAAAGATATAAGTACAGATTAGGTGAGACCTGCCTTAAAAACAGCAACTGTGAGAGGGACCCTGGAGTCCTAGTGGACGATCACTTAACCATGAACCAGCAGTGAGCAGCAGCAGCCAAAAAAGCTAATATAATCCTGGGATAGAATCAAGAACACACAAAGTATTAGTACCACTTTATAAAACCCTAGTGAGACCACACCTGGAATACTGCAGCCAGTTTTGGTCACCATATTACAAAAAAGATGTTGAGAGTTTGGAAAAAGTTCAGAGAAGAGCAACTAAGTTGATCAAAGGCCTGGAGACTAAAACATATGAAGAACGCCTGCAGGACTTGGGTTTGGCTAGTAGTCTAAAGAAAAGAAGAAATAGGGGTGATATGATAGCAGTGTTCCAGTATTTGAGGGGCTGCCACCAAGAAGAGGGGGTCAAATTATTCTCCAAAGCGCCAGAGGGCAGGACCAGAAAGAACGGTTGGAAACTGATCATAGAGAGAAGCAACCTGGAATTAAGGAGAAACTTCCTGACAGTTAGAACAATTAACCAGTGAAACAGCTTGCCACTAGAAATCGTGGGTGCTCCATCACTGGAGGTTTTTAAAAAGAGACTAGACCAGGGGAGTCAAACTGGCAATGTCACATGATGTGTCGAGACATATCGCAACTTTTTTCCATTGCCGGCAATGGGGTGGGTGCGATTTCGCCATGATGCAGCTGGCCCACAGGCTGGCAGTTTGACACCCCTGGACTAAACAGTCACTAATCTGAAATGGTACAGGTTCTCCTGCCCAAGCAGAGGGCTGGACTAGAAGACCTCCAAGGTCTTTTCCAGCTCCTATTCTATCCTATCCTATCCTATCCTTATTATGGATGCTGGACTCTCCTCCCCATGCAGCGTGGTCCAGAGGCATCACTTTGCAAATTTAGGAGGTGGGCTACCTGTTGCAACACCTTCCCTCCACACATACTTCTGTTTTGACAAAAGAGGAGTCCACTTTGCTTACGGTAAAGTCTTCGGTAGGTCCTGTCTGATTTGGATGCAAGTTTATAATGACTAGACAGATGTTTTTATTTGGGATGTTTTGTATGCTTTTGCCTTGCTTTTATTTATGATGTATTATTGTTAATACTAAGTTTTTAATCTTACTAGCATAAAATGCCCAGACATATATATGTGATTATACATCACCAATAATTTTTTTTGTTTCCAGCTTTCGTCCGCAAAGATGCCTTACCGCTGGGTACCTTTTCTAAATATACCTGGCACATCACCAACATCTTGCAGGTGAAGCAGATCTTTGACACTGTTGAGGTAAGGCCCGTTTCTCCTTCTGGCTTACAAGCTCTCCATTTCTGAGCAGAGGAGGAGGAATCTGGTATGTTTGTTGAGAGAGGAACAAGGGAAGTGGGTCTCTCCAACCACCTCTAGTTGCTCTAGACCAGGAAATTTAAAAAGCCTCATTTTCTTTGCTGGGACTTGCTTTCAACTTTCTAGATTTCCTCTGTTCCTGTTCCAGAACGAATGTTTCCTTCTGGGTTTTCTGGGGATCTCTGCTCTTCTGCTCATCCCCTCTCATTCCAGATGCCTCTGGAAATAACCCGCAGCTTCATCCAGAACCGGGATGGGACCTACGAGCCCTTCAGGTGCCCCAAAGTGGAGGTGGAGAGCATCGCTGAGACCTACGGACGCCTGGAGAAGCAGCCTGTTCTTCGCCCCCTGGAACTGAAAACTTTCTTGAAAGTTGGTGAGTTTGCACAGCGGGGGCCAGAAGAGCTGGCTTGTGGTGATCTGGGAAGTGGCTTCTCTATTCTCCTCCTCTCAGGTAACACATCCCCAGATCAAAAGGAACCGACGCCTTTCATCATTGAGTGGATCCCGGACATCCTCCCCCAGTCCAAAATTGGTGAACTGAGGATCAAATTTGAGTACGGCCACTACAGGAATGGTCACCCTGCCGACTACCAGGAGCAGCGTCCTCCCCTGGATCAGGCCCTGGAGATCATGCCGCTCACCACCCTCACCTTCCCCTGAGCGCCTCGCCTCTTTCTTTGTGTGCACAGCTGCACAGGCCCCCATCCTAGCCAGCCACTGGCCAGAAGAGCTGCAGTCTCATGCGGCCTTGCTGCCCAGCCCTGTTCTCAAGGAGCTTCTCACTCGGGCCTTTCTTGCAGACAGCCACCTCCCGGCCTCCTCAGGTAGTGGAATCAGTCCTCCCTGAATCCCCAGGCCGGCTGGCGGCTCCAACACACCCAGAGGGGCCCAGCTAACGTCTGTCCCTCCTGTCTCCCCGAGATGGCTGTTGTTCCAGCAGTTCAAAGGGCTGGGTGGCTGGATGCTATGATCTCTTTACTGGCATATTTTACAGTATATTTTTAAAATAAATTAAGGCCATGACAATGTTGTGAGATTAGTCATGCATATAAAAGAAAGTGAATCCATTCCCTTACAATTCAGTCCCTGAATGGGCTCTTTAAAAAGACAAGGGGAGGGGAATTGTTGGCAGTTGCTAGAAGTTCAACAGGTGATGCTATAGCTACGTTTACTTTCCACCAGCGGTGTGACTCTGGGTCAGAAGTCAGCACGTAGTATAATTGAAGAATAGAACAAAATAGAATAGAACAGAACAGAACAGAATAGAATAGAATGGGTTCTTGGAGATCTTCTAGTCCAGCCCCTGCTTAAGCAGAAGAACCTATATCGTCTCAAACAAGTGACTGTCTAGCCTCTTCTTAAAAATCTCCAGTGATGCAGCACCCACAACTTTCTGGTGGCAAGCTGTTCCACTGGTTTATTGTGCTCACTGTCAGGAAGTTTCTCCTTAATTCCAGGTTCCTTCTCTCCTTGGTGAGTTTCTATCCGTTGCTTCTTGTCCTGCCCTTCGGGGAATAACGTGGCCCCCTCCTCTTTGTGACAGCCCCTCAAATACTGGAAGAGCAATAGATTGTTTTTGACTTTTAAATGCCTGGAACAGCTCAGATCTCACAGAGCAAACTTTGCCTGGCCTCCATTCAGTTCAGCGCCTGACTTTGTCCTGCTGTTGTGAGAATGTTGGCCAGCAGGGAGCCTCCTTTTCCCAAGGATCTCTGTTGCCTCCTCCTGGCATCATTGAAATCTGCTGCTCTTTCTGGTTGTGGGAAAAAACTGCTGGGTCAGGAGTAAGAAGCAAGAAGCCGGTTATGTCCATATGAAAACCCAACCTATATAAAATTTCAGTGCAAAACTAATTACAAAACAGAAAACAAATGACAGGGAAAATGATTGACAGAATTTCCATTCTGATGTTTTTATGATTTTTCATTCATGTTTCTCTAGATAATTTTAAAGAGCACTTACTGTTCTTTTCCACCTGAAATATACTAACACTCACCATTTGCCTTCATGCCTTGTGGTGGGGATGACAAGTGAACAAGAAGAGGCTTAGCATGAACATAAAAACTCCTAAAAACCTGCATGTATATATTTGCCATTGTTTGCCCTCAAGTACACGTCGTTACCTGTAGGTGGAGTAATGCCTAGGCAATGTTATGATCCAGGTCGTCAAGCAAGGCAAGTCTTTGGAGAACCCTTTGTTGCTCTAAGTAAATGTTCCAACGAAAGGCCCTCTGACCACCAGTAAGACCCCACCCTCTGTTCCCCAAACAATAGCCCCTATAGTACAAAGAAAGCCCACCTAGTAGGAGCCCGCTCACAGGGGCCAGGTCCAAGGTCCCAAGCCCGGTCCATCTGGTTAAGTGAGTCCAGAAAGCAAAGGCGAGGCACAACACAAAAGGCGAGCCGAAAGGCACGCATCAAAGATGGGGAGTGTGAGCCAAAACAAACCACTGTTCCTGGCAAAGGCTAACTCCCCACAGCTTCTCCTTGATTCCCTGCCCTCCAGGCGTGAGGAGGGGTGGGGCGGCCCTTCTCTGGGTTCGCCTGCACTCCGCTCTCCTTGCCCTTGGATCCCGTGGGGGAGGCAGCTGCTCCTCCTCAGAGGGGATCTGCTCCCTTTCAGCAGCCAATCCTCCCCTCTGTCTGTGCAGACAGGCAGCTCTCCACCCAGCCGGCCACCTCCCACGAGGCCTGAGGGCCTCTCCAAGCATTCCAAGGGAGACTTGCTGTGCGGTTCCAACTCCTTCTCTGAATGGGGCTCTGAAGGGCTGCAGTAGGTCAGAGATGCCCAGCCCCCTTTTTCCCTTGGGAAATCCAGAGCTCAGGACAAGGAGCTTTGTGGACCTCCCTGTCCCAAACTCTGCCATCTGCCTGGAAAGGCTGCAGTGAGAAGCATCTAGCCCGGCAGGCTGCTATTGTCACATGAACGAGGAGCCTTCGATTTTCTTCCAACTTTGCTTCAATCCAGATATTTTATTGGTGGTCCCTGCAGCTGCTTTCACTAACTTTCTAACTTTCTGGAAAGATGCACATTTGCTTTGGGCAAATGAAATTGCTTCAGTTTGCTTAGAATAAATGGAGAAGCTGGTTCTGCATTTCGTGGCTTTCCAATAGGGAGGAACATCCCAGTGCCTTGCAGTCACTGATCTCTGCTGAAAGGACAGCACAGGGAATCAGAAGCAACATTGCACTTCTTTTAACTGAGATCCATTTGTGCCTTTTTTGCTGTTTATACTAACAAAGAGATGGGAAACAATTATACACTTTATGCCACAAGCAAAAAATCTTGATGCCAAATATGACATCGCCCTTGTGTATTTCAGTAACAACTGTTAGGGCTGTTTCGGAGGCGGTCTAAAAATCAATATTTTGCAGCAACAATAAATGTCTTTGGAGACCTCAGAATAAATTGCACTGCAACAGCACTTAGAACCAAACCTTTAATAGTAAAAATCACAATAACACCATTCCACTTCTAAGTTTCAGAAGTCTTCCAAGGAACAACATCCATAACTAACCAAACGAGCCTAACATGACAAAAACTAGCAGCATTTATTTTCCTTATACAATTTGATTTAAAAAATAACCAATTAACCAAATGATCCTCACTAACAGAGATGAAATCTCACAAACAGATGAAATGATAGAAGGTGTCGAAGCCACAGGAACCTTGGGGGGAAGTGATCATGCAATATTGGAATTCAACATTCTGGAAGCCCAAGCAATAGAACACAGTCAAACTAGAGTCTTGGACTTTAAAAGATCTAATTTCAATAAACTTAGACCTTGGGAAGAATTCCATGGATGAGAATCCTAAAGGGGAAAACAACTCAAGAAGCTTGGGAAATTTTGAAAAGTGAGATAATAAAAGCCCAGTCTAGCACAATAGCAACAAAGAAGAAAAACAACAGCTCTCAAAAGAAACCAGCATGGCTGCATAAAAACTCTCTGATAAATTGAAAAATAAAAAGGACAAGTATAGGAAGTGGAAAGAGGGGCACATAACTAAGGCAGAATATCAGCAAATAGCCCGTGCCTGCAAAGATGAAGTGAGGGAAGCTAAGGCTCAAAATGAACTAAGGCTTGCGACCAAAGTCAAAAATAACAAAAAAAGCTTCTTTCAACCTATAAAAAACAAGAAAAAAATTAATGATTGGTCCATTAATGGGGGAAAGTGGCAAGAAGGTAACAAACAACAGGGAAAAAGCAGAACTATTTAACTCGTTTTTTGCATCTGTCTTTGTTGTTGTTGTTGTTAGTTGCGAAGTCGTGTCCGACCCATCGCGACCCTATGGACAATGTTCCTCCAGGCCTTCCTGTCCTCTACCAACCTCTGGAGTCCATTTAAGCTCACGCCTACTGCTTCAGTGACTCCATCCAGCCACCTCATTCTCTGTCGTCCCCTTCTTCTATTGCCCTCAATCTTTCCCAGCATTAGGCTCTTCTCCAGTGAGTCCTTCTCATGAGGTGGCCAAAGGATTTGAGTTTTAGCTTCAGGATCTGGCCTTCTAAAGAGCAGTCAGGGTTGATCTCCTCTAGGACTGACCAGTTTGATCGCCTTGCAGTCCAAGGGACTTGCAGGAGTCTTCTCCAGCACCAGAGTTCAAAGGCTTCAATTCTTTGGTGCTCAGCCTTTCTTATGGTCCAGCTTTCACTGCCATACATTGCAACTGGGCAGACCATAGCCTTGACTATACGGATTTTTGTTGACAGGGTGATGTCTGCTTTTTAGTGTGCTGTCTAGATGTGCCATCGCTTTCCTCCCCAGGAGCAAGCGTCTTTTAATTTCTTGGCTACAGTCCCCATCTGCAGTAATCTTGGAGCCCAGGAAAATAAAATCTGTCACTACCTCCATTTCTTCCCCATCTATTTGCCAGGAATTGAGAGGGCCAGATGCCATGATCTTGGTTTTCTTAATGTTTAGTTTCAACCCAAGTTTTGCACTCTCCTTCTTCACTCGCAACAAGAGGCTCTTTAGTTCCTCTTCACTTTCTGCCATTAGAGTGGTATCATCTGCATATCTTAGGTTGTTGATGTTTCTTCCGGCAATCTTAATTCCAACTTTTGATTCTGTCTTTACACAAAGGGAAAAAACAGTCCAACCTACCAAAACCAGTGCCATAAAAAACAGAATAGAAACGCAAGTTAAGATAGGCAAGAAAATGGTAAGTGAGCACCTGTCCAGCCTAAAAATGTTAAGGTTCCCCCACACAGGCGTGCTAGTCATTTCCGACTCTAGGGGCCGGTGCTCATCTCCGTTTCAAAGCCGAAGAGCCAGCGCTTGTCCGAGGACGTATCCGTGGTCATGTGGCCGGCATGACTAGACGCCAAAGGCGCACGGAACGCTGTTACCTTCCCACTGTAGTGGTCCCTATTTTTCTACTTGCATTTTTACGTGCTTTCGAATTGCTGGGACGGGTAACAGGCGCTCACTCTGTTACGCGGCACTCGGGTTTCAACCTGCCAAACTGCCGACCTTCTGATCGACAAGCTCAGCGTCCTAACCCACTGGGCCACTGTGTCCAGCCTAGATGAGTTCAAATCACTAGGACCAGATGGATTACACCCCAAGGTTCTCAAGGAACTGGCAGACGTGATCTCAGAACCACTGAACTATATTTTTCAAAGATACTGGGGAACTACCAGAGGACTGGAAGAGAGCTGATGTAGTTCCCATCTTCAAAAAAGGGAAAAAAATAGATCCAGGAAATTACAGGCCTATCAGCCTGACCTCAATATCTGGGAACATTCTGGAAAAGATAAACAACAAATCAGCGAACACCTTGATGCAAACAAAGTTATCACTAAAAGCCAACATGGGATTGTCAAAACAGATCATGCCAGACAAATCTTATTGCATTCTTTGACCAAGTGACAAAATTAGTGGACCAAAGGAATGCTGTAGATATAAGTTACTTGGACTTCTGTAAATTATACTGTAAGACATTTGACAAAGTAGATCACAATCTACTACTTGATAAGATAGAAAAATGTGGGTTAGATAGCATCACCACCAGATGGATTCGTAGCTGGCTGACAGGCCGTACTCAGCGTGTGGTCCTCAATGGAACTGCATCTACATGGAAGGAAGTGTGTAGTGGGGTGCCCCAGGGCTCTGTTCGGGGCCCAGTGCTCTTCAATATCCATTAATCCAGTGCTCTTCAATATCCATTAGCCTTTTTATTATTTCCCGCTGTCAAAGCTGGGAAGGAAGGCCCCCATCCTCCAACAGCTTTCCTTGGAGCCCCAATACTCACGTCAAGCGGCTGGGAGCCCTCCTGACCAAGGAAACCAAATTCTCACTGACCAGGTTTATTGGAAAAGCTTACAGAAATCTTGGCAACCGACCCATCTACTTTAGTGCTGGAGCCTCTAGCAAAGACGGGGCTTCCGGGGTGCTTCTGGGGACCCAGCCAGACGAAGGAAGCCTCCAACTCCACACTTGCAAACTTGTGTGAACAGCCGCCGTCCTCGGGCCTGAGAAGCCCATGCGATCCACGGCTGCTCTGATCACGGATCTCCTTGGGATACCATCAAGCAGTAGCAGAATCCCTCCCCCCATTTAAGGGCCCCTTCAGGTCTTTTCCTTCCTTGTTCTTTCCTAAACGGTTTTTATCTAATTCCTTCTCCAACTGTTGCTCCAGGATCAGTGGATGTCCTTTCGGCACTGGTGCCATTTAACAGATGAAGGATTCTGTCACGGAAGGCTTTGTGCCAGTTCGGTGCTAAATCCATTCTGGATTTCTGTGACTTATTCAAGCACATCTGGGATGGGACAAAGTAGAAATTTAAATAAAGCTAAGACGTGGTTCATTATGAGCAAGTGCTTTGAAATGTCTTAACGGAACATTTTCAACATAAGGCACAAACAGTCCCCCACCCAGGGATTTCTTTCCCCTGAAACTGACTGTGTTTTGAATCTCTCAGTTTCTCTTTCCTTCGGAGGAGGGCAGCCGGTCTGCAGCTTCCTCTGCTCTGCTCAGCTGCCCGGCAAGTGGTGCTCTAAGCCGCCTTTTCAAGCCAAGTGGCTCCTTGTGGGGCTGGATCCAGGAAGGGGTGGCCAGGGCGGGCAAGTGGAGGGGGGATCCGAGGGAATGAAGGAAACAATAATGCCAGTTTGGCTCTCTCCCATTCCCTGACACACTGAAGAAATGAGGAAAGGCTCCAGAACATTCTCTCGGCCCGATAAAGGGGAGGCTTGCCTGGCACAATGACGCCACCAGTTTAAGGTTTGCTCTGTTGAGGTAATTTGACAAAGGCAAAAAGGGCACTGTGAATTTCTGAAATGTGGACTGCCTGCCAGATTTGGAGGTATGTTTTTTCCCCCATCCAGCCATGATAGAGAAATCTCTCGTCAAATAACATCCCATACATTTTCTCCTTTCACAGCCAATTTTTCATAAATCAAGGCTCACAGTCTTTCATGTTCTGTTGGGCAGTTAACACTTTCCATTAATCTTCATTAAGCGTTGAAAAATAAATACAAAAAAAATAGTCCCCTTGGGCAAAGCTATCTCCAAAACCCCTGCAGCATAAGATATTCCACTCCATCTGACTGGAAAGTGAAAGGAAAACATCTTAATAAAATCTGACACAAAAAAACAGCTGAGCCGAGAAAGATTAAAGAGAGTGGCTGTTGGTGTTTGCAACTCACCTTCTGAGCAAGAGACACGGTGGATGATGCTTTCCAAAAGAAAATTACAAGTCTTTCTAAGAGACATGAAGTCACACTGATGGAAGAATTAATTCCCAGCTAAGAAAACCTTTGCACAACTTCAGGTTTTGCACCAGTTGTGGCCTTTCTTCGATCAGGACTCCCTGCCTGGTCATCTCGTGGCTGGACTATTATAATGGTGCTCTACATGGGGCTGCCCTTGAAGAGCATTGGGAAGCTACAGCTGGTGCGGAGTGTGGCAGTGTTGGGGGCCCCAAGGGTGGCCCCTGTGTCACCGCTGCTTCATGAGCTGCCCTGGCTGCCGGTTTGCTTCTGGTGCAATTCCAGGTGTTGGTGATCCCCTTTGCAGCCTTTCATGGCAGGGGTCAGGCTATGTGAAGGATCCTCTCACCCCACTGGGAGTGGCCCGTACCACATGCGCCGCCAGAGGGGGCAGGCCCCCTTGGCTGGGGAATTCTGGCTGGAGAAGAGCCATGTTGACTGCCCCCCCACCCCGAGTGAGGTCTCGGGTCCAACCGTCCTGGCCTTCTGCAGGAGCCTGAAGACCTGGATCTGCCAGTTGGCCGGGGCTCCAATAAGGGGCATCACATCGGGGGGGGGAGGGTTGACAGGTTAACAATAGATCCCACTCCCACCCATCCTCCCTCCCCATCTTTTTAGCTAGATTGATTTTTATAGTAGTCATATTTGTATTATTAGGGAACACGATGGCTCAAAGGTTAAAGACGCTGAGCTTGTCAGCTGGCAAGCCAACAGCCCAGGGTTCGAGACCTGAGCTCCAGGCACTTGGGTGGTCTCCTATCCCTTGCCTGGATCCTGCCCACCTAGCAGTTTGAAAGCATGCAAATGCAGGTAGATTAATAGGCACCAATTCGGTGGGCAGCTGGCAGTGTTTTGGTTGCCTTGGCATGTAGACCTGCTGGCCACAGAAATTGTCTTCGGACAGTGGCTCCTCGGCCAAGAAAGGGACATGACTGGCAGGGAACCCTTTACCTCTCTCTATTATTAGGTTTTATGTAGTTTTATGTTTTTATATTGTGAGGGTCCCAGAGTTGCCCTGGGGTAAGATGGGTAGCCCATACATTTAACAAGTTAAATGCAATAAATAAATAAATACCCCAACATCTGTTGAGAGATAAGTTCTGCAAGACAGCCCTTCCAAGAAATGGTTGACTTGCTCTGCTGACCCTCCTATCCAGCCCCCCAAAAGTCTAGAATGGCACAGGGGGCTCTCCTGCCACGAGCAGGGGTTGGGCTAGAAGACCTCCCAGGTCCCTCCCAGCCCTGTTATTCTATGTTCTGTGTTCTAACTCTCCCCTTCTAAGAGTGGAAGCACAAGCGCATGTCCTTGCTCAGGCTGATCTTACAACTAGGCAACTGGATTGAGGAAGGGGAAGGATGGGAGCAACAGAAACTAGTAATTTCCAAATCGTGGGAAATAATATTTCTGTTTATTCTGTCTTCCTTAGATCCACTTCAGGTATGTGGTTCTGATGCAGAGAAGTGCAGTGCGCCTGATCAGGGGCCTCTGAAACCTTTCAACATGTAAAAAACAAGAAAAAAGTTAAGGAAATGATTGGTCCATTAGTGGGGGAAAGTGGCAAGAAGGTGACAAGCAATGGGGAGAAAGCAGAACTATTTAATTCATTTTTTGCATCTGTCTTTACACAAAGGGAAAAAACAGTCCAACCTACCCAAACCAGTGCCATAAAAAACAGAATAGAAACACAAGTTAAGATAGGGCTATTTCTGCCTTTTCTACATCCTCGCTAAAGCTAAGCAAATGTGGCTTTCCTTTGTTCCTAATGGCGTAGAGCAGGGGTGTCAAACTCAATTTCATTGAGGGCCACATCAGCATTGCGGTTGCCCTCAGGGGGCCGGGTGGGTATGGCCAGGGTGGGCGTGGCCTACTGGGTGGGCGTGGCTAGAGTGCGTATGGCCTACTGGGTGGGCGTGGCCAGCTCTACATCGTTGGCATCAAGGGTGCCTATGGGGGCCTGGGCAGGAGTGGGACAGATCTGAGGGTCTCTGGCAGAAGGAGGGTCTCTGGGCCAAGGCCAAGGGAATGGGGGCCATTCCCTCACTGTTTTCAGGATGGCTTCGCGGGCCGCATGAAACCACTTCGCGGGCCGGATCCGGCCCCCAGGCCTTGTGTTTGACATGTCTGGCGTAGAGGCTTCATCCCAAGTCATAGAATCCCAGAGAGGAAGGGACCACTGAACATCTTGATGCAAACAAAGTCATCACTAAAAGTCAACATGGGTTTGTCAAAAACAGATCATGCCAGACAAATCTTATTACATTCTTTGACCAAGTGACAAAACTAGTGGACCAGAGGAATGCTATAGATATAATTTACTTGGACTTCAGTAAGGCATCTGATAAAGTAGATCACAACCTACTACTTCACAAGATAGAAAAATGTGGGTTAGATAGCATCACCACCAGATGGATTCGTAGCTGGCTGACAGGCCGTACTCAGCATGTGGTCCTCAATGGAACCGCATCTACATGGAAGGAAGTGTGTAGTGGGGTGCCCCAGGGCTCTGTTCAGGGCCCAGTGCTCTTCAATATCTTCATTAACGATTTGGATGAGGGGATAGATGGGGAACTCATGAAATTTGCAGATGACACCAAGCTGGCAGGAATAGCCAATACTCCAGAAGATAGGCTTAAAACACAGGAGGATCTGGACAGACTCGAACACTGGGCGCTATCTAACAAAATGAAATTCAATGGTGAAAAAAGTAAGGTTCTACATTTAGGGAGGAAAAATCAAATGCATAGGTATAATATAGGTGGTACCTTGCTCAATAGTAGTAACTGTGAGAGGGATCTTGGAGTCCTAGTAGACAATCACTTCAATATGAGCCAGCAGTGTGCTGCAGCTGCCAAAAAAGCCAACACAGTGCTAGGCTGCATTAACAGGGATAGAATCAAAATCACGTGAAGTACTAATACCACTTTACAATGCTTTGGTAAGGCCACACCTGGAATACTGCATCCAGTTTTGGTCACCACGATGTAAAAAAGATGTCGAGACTCTAGAAAGGGTACAAAGAAGAGCAACAAAGATGATTAGGGGGCTGGAGGCCAAAACATATAGTGGTTGCTGGAATTGGGTATGTGTAGTTTAACGAAGAGAATGAGCCTTCAGAAGGAGTTTTGTGTTCTTCCAGACCAACCTGGTTGCTTAGCAAGTTCATCTCTCTCTGTCTTTCTTCCCATGAGTGCTGTCTTTCTGCTTAGGTCATCAACTTTGTTTAGACCCAGACCTATAAATTAAAAAAAAAATGTTTGGAAGCAGAGGCTATAGGTTGATTAAATATTCCACAATGGTAAATATATGTCACAATAGGTTTCTAAAAGCCTCCACCAAGGCTTGGTTGCAGAATTCCTTGGGAAAGTGTGAGAAACAGCCCAACTCATCAGTTAAAAATATTATTCAGTTTTTCCTTGAGCAGGGTATGATGCAACACCCTTTATGGTCAGAAGGAAGGAAGTGAGTTAAACAAAAGCAAAACATTTCTTGCAATGGCTGTGATGTCACAAGATGGTTCCAGGAGAACTTCCTCTCTCAATTACTGCTTCAGTACCTGGAATCAGCTTTCCTGTAACAGCAGTCTATTTCTAGGACCTTCTTTGGGCCTTGCTGATTTCAATTGAGCAAAAGAAATTAATGCAATCTATTTCATTTGTTAATCCATGACAGGAAAAAGTGTAAGCGTGCTTAGAGAAAGACAGGCGCAGCCTTAAGAGGGAGGAGAAAATTAAATAAAATGATGCATTAAGTAATTGGGACATTCCTTCAAGGGCATTTCACAGGTTCACCTGTCTTAATGTCTTTGAATTGGACCACAGGGAGAGAGTTCATTCTTTGTTTACAAATATATCTTTAACTTGTGCAAAACTGGTAAGATCAGCAAGAAGGATTTAACCAGTCTTTCAGTTAGCCTGGAGGACCCACTGGTCATGTTTGTAAGGTTTTTCAGCTCAGAATCCTAATAAATTCCAATGAGACTCTGAACACGAGGCTGCTGCAAAAGAAACAGCATTATTCTTTGGCCAAAGGAAAGCCGGGTGTCCCGATCTCCTGTTCCCGACACAGCGAGATGTAGGAGAAAAGGCACACACAGTAATAACTTTTTTTCTGTTTTATAGCTAAGGCACTTTCTCAAGCTAAAAGACTTATTTTTCGTTTGAATACGTTTTTTAAATTTAATCTATCAGGTTAGTACAGCTTATTACAGGGCTTATGCTTCGAATACACAGTTGCTGGCAGGCAGTCCAGAACTTTCTCCTTGAGCAAATACATTGCAAACTATATCTGATGCATTTAAAGTTACAACTAAGCTTTTTCTTTCTCCTTGGTAATTTTAAGTTATCTCTGAGCAGAGTACAGAGCACAAACAAGAAAGAATGAAGGATGGCTTGGTTATACATAAATGATTATATTTTGATCTCTTCATGTTCTAGTCAGCCCACCAGGCCTATGTGATTTTCAACCTTAGCAACTAAGTCTGGACTTCCACTCCCCGAATTCCCTAGCCAGCATAATGGCTGAGGAATTCTGGGAGTAAAGGTTCACACACCTTAAATCCTGCTGGCTGGGGGATGCTGGGAATGGAAGATTAGACATCTTCATCTTGCCCAGATTGAGAAACACTTTTTGCTCTAGGCCAAGGGTAGGCAACCTCGGCTCTTTTATGACTCATGGACTTCAACTCCCAGAATTCCTGAGTCAGCTGACTCAGGAATTCTGGGAGTTGAAGTCCATGAATCATAAAAGAGCCGAGGTTGTCTACCCCTGCTCTAGGCCAACATCTCCTCCTCTTCTTCTTTCTCCCCTTCCCCAATAGGGGAAGCATTCCACAGCTGTTGGAGGGAGGCAAGGAAGGGGGAAGTGATGTCATTTGTGCAATGATGCCACAATGCACATAACAGCACCCTGTTTTTAGTGAAGGCCCATGAATCTTCCTTTCCACCAGCTCTGACCCCCTCTGCTTCTCTTTGCTTGCATGATGCTGGCTCACGTGGAGCACTGAGTGTCATTCTTCAGTGTGCAAGTAACTTTTTGGAGCGCTCCAGTGTAACCTGCCATCACCAACAAATTGGACTGCAGCTCACTCAGCAAGGGGTGAAAAAGCCCCCTTTGCAATTTGCAACTTCCATCCCTCCAATGCAAGGAAGGCCCTCCGTTACAGCTTGTGTTCTGCTGCAGCCTGACACACACACCCTCTGCTGCACGACTGGTCGGGCTGCCAAGAAGCTCTGCAAACCTTTTGCTGCTCCTGTTTCAAAAGAAGGCGCAGAAGGAACACAAAGGGTTGGAAGGAATCCTGATTTATCTGCAGCTCCGGGATGCCTGTTTTGTCCTGAAGGCAGCGGGACTCCAGCCAAGGGGCTGCCTTCTACCCCAGCAGTGGGCAAGGCTGCGGTTAAGGCCCCCATCTTCTTTGACTTGTTTCCCGCTGCTGCTGTAGCCGCTTTCCCCAGCATCCTTTTAAACTTGCCAATAACAAGAAATCCTGATGAAAAAGGTCCCGATACTGCCTGGTCTTCATGGGGGTTTCTTCTGGGGACAGCAGAAGTCTCCCCCTCCACCACTGCTCCCCCATCTTATATGGCTTCAGCCGCTGGCTTGTCTCTCCCTGTTGTGATACAGTGTCAGCCTGTGGGTTCGGCAGTTGAATTGGACAATTCTGAGGAGGAGGAGGAGGAGAAGAGGATTGGAGAGCCTGCAGAGGACAGTTCTGAGGCATCGCAGAGCTCTCAGCCAGGCCCCTCCCGTCTGGTTCCTCCTCAGACCCAGCTGTGTGAGCCTGACAGCTTGGACAAAGACGACCCACAGCTGGCCTTGTTCAAGGATGCCCGAAGCAGGAGGCAGACAAGCAGGAGTAAACAAAGGAAGGCAATGGGGCACCTCGGGAGGAGGCAAAGAGAAGCCACGCCTTGAAACTGTTTAAAAGGGGAATGAGTGGGAGGTGCTGGTTGCTGAAGGCAGCCATTTAAACAGCTTCTGATTTAGTCATGGTTCGTATTTGTTTTGCTCTGTTTGCTCTGTTTTGGATCTGTTTTGTGTAAATAAATTTGGCGGGCTTACTTCCAGCCTATTGACTTTTGAAAAGGGGTTGTCCATGACATTTCTGCAGGGCCGGTAGTAGGCTGGAACAGAACACTCCCCTCCTGGAAAGCCCAGTTTTAAAAAATGCATCCTGACTAAAAAAGAGCAGACAAATGGTCTCAAGCCTTCATAGCCCCTTGGGCAGGACAGATAGTTGGGGGTGAACGTAGCATTTTCGTCTGGGAAAAATGGATTTGGTTGGTTCAATAGGTCTTTGAGCTGCAGGAAAGCAAAAGACAAGAGGCCCTCTCTGAGATCTGAAGATCCCCAGACCTTCAAATCTTTCTAAGATGAAACTGAACTGGCTTCAACAGGCACAACCAAGGAAGAAGCCAAATGGTATATTTACGGCTTTGCTTTCCAAAATTTAAACTGCTCAGTTTTTCAGCCTTCTAGTTCTAGGGCCTTCTTTGCATACTGGCCAGGGAAATAAGTTGGGAAGGGCCTGGTTTCATTTAAGCAAATTAAATTACTGGATGACGATATTCTTCCCTTGTAAATTTGCACAGAAGACTTCTTTTTAAGCATCTGTTCGATACACAAATTCTGCATATTGTAAACTAGATCCGGAAGGGACCTTGGAGGTCTTCTAGTCCAGCCCCCTACTTAAGCAGGAGAACCTATACCATCTCAGACAAGTGACTGTCCAAGTCTCTTCTTAAAAACCTCCAGTGATGGAATGCCCAGGATTTCTGGAGGCAAGTTGTTCCACTGGTTAATTGTCCTCACTGTCAGTAAGTTTCTTCTTAGTTCCTACCAGTTTGCCCAAGGAGGTAAAATTGAAGCTTTAAGGTCTTTTTAGTTTAGAATGAAGATGAGCAAAGATAGATGGGACAGAGTAGATTGAAAACTTCCTCTAAGTGAAGTTTTTCTCCCTTTCCTACGAAGTTAAAATCCAGGGCCAGAGAATCATGCAGTTGGAAAGCAGGGTGCAGGCTCCACTGAGCATCTCAGATGAACATCCAGCCTGGGTGAAGACCACTCTGAGGGAAAACGCTCCATTTCTTGGGTCAGCCTGCTTCCCTGACTGAGAGGTTGAACAATCAGGAGCTCTGCTGGCACTGCCTTTCAGGAAGGACAATGACAAACTGGCATCTGTCAGAGGAGAGAAGGTTGCTGGTTGCCCAGAAGTGGGCCTGAAAACCTCTGAGGGTCCTTTGGTCTGCTCCTCTTGGAGCCACGAGCACTTTCTTCACTGCTAAGTCCACAACCGATTCCTCTGCTGGGAAGGTGATGTCCTTTCAACAGGATCCTGTTTACTTTGTGGGCGCGTCTAGTAAGACCAGCCGGTCCGCATGCCAGACCTTAAGCCTTCATTGGGTGCCCATCCAGACAAAGCCTGCCAGATGGGAAAACTATGTGGAAGATTCCCTTAGAGCCAAACACATTTTCTATTTTTGCTTTTTGAATGTTGCAGTTTTTCAATCAGCTTATTTTATGACATTGGATCATATTTTGCTTCTTCTTTCTTTTTATCCTGAGTACAGTAGTGACCGTGACGATGGTTTATAAGGCCCTACATGGCTTGGGTCCGGAGTACCTCGGGGATCACCTGCTGCCGGCGTCAACATCCCTCCGCCCAGTGCGTTCCCACAGAGAGGGCCTCCTCAGGGTGCCGCCGGTCAGGGAATGTCGGCTGGTGGCCCCCAGGGGGAGGGCCTTCTCTGTGGGCGCACCGGCTTTATGGAATCAGTTGCCGGTTGAGCTCCGGATGGCACCTGACCTCCGCTCCTTCCGATGCGATCTGAAGACCTACTTATTTGAACAAGCTGGCCTGGCCTGATGGGGGATGGGTTAGGGTTTTTATTGTGGGTTTTATCTTATTTTATTGTTTTAGGGGCATCTTGTTTAATCTCTTTTAATTTTTGTAGTATTGTTTTTTAACATGTATTGCCCTGTTCACCGCCCTGAGTCCTTCGGGAGAAGGGCGGTATATAAATAAAATTAATAATAATAATAATAATAATCTAGGAGTCCTAATAGACAACTGCTGTGGTAGGAGCCAGCCGTGGGCTACACTGCAGTCCTGTTGCTGCAAAAACAGATGGATAGAATCAAGATCACACAGCTTTATAAGGCCTGGTAAGACTGGAACCTTGCATCCAATTTTGGTTACCATGATACACAAAAGATGTTGAGTCTCTAGAAAGAGTGCAGAAAAGAACCACAAAGATGATTGGGGGACTGGGGGACAAAGCATATGATGAACAGTCACAGAGAAGAGGGGGTCGGCCTATTCTCCAAAACAAAGCCAAAGGCAAGACAAGAAGCAATGGATGAAACTAATTGAGGAGAAATTTCCCGACAGAACAATAAACCAGTGAGCAGCTTCCCTCCAGAAGGGAAGAGACTGGACGGCCATTTGTCCAGAATGGTTGTGGGTCTCCTGCCTGAACAAGGGCTGGACTAGAAGACCTCCAAGGTCCCCTCCAAGTCTGTAATACTGTATTCTGTATTTAATTGTGTTATTCCCTTTTCGCTTTTTTCCAGAAAGCCTAGGAAAGAGGGAGGGAGGGAGAGGGGGGAGGAAAGAAAACCTTTTATAATAAGACAGTCCGGGTACCGAAAACAAAGGCTAAAGGAGACCCTCTGATTGGGGCACACAGGCAGAAGGCTGAACGGCCTGGATTGGGTGAGCTGGTGAACTCAAGAGATTGCACTAGGAAAGCCTTAGTCAATCAGGGCAAAAATCCGGAGTCAGGTAGCACCGTTTCCATCCAACAGATTCCATCAAATGTGTTAAAGTTGCCCGTAGATTCTGCCTGATGTTCAGAGGGGAAGAATGTTTTTCAGTTAGGAAGAATCAGCTGGTTTTTGCACCCATCTGAACCCTGAGATCACACTTCCTTGTGATCACAAAACTGTTGAGTCACCTGTCTGGAATTCCCTTGAAACGTGACACTCGGGCTGCCTGCATTGGCTTCCTTTGACGCTGGCTAAGGGCTGGGTTAAGGCAGGTCCTCCAGAGCAGAATTTCTCAACTTGGCAACTTTAAAATGTGTGGTTTTCAACTCCCAGACTCCACAGCTGGCAGGCCAAGACTGAGTAGCACTACTTTGGAGGATTAAGGTAGCTTGCACAACTCAGGCCCCAATCACTTAGAATCGTAACATTGCAGGGCTGGAAGGCACCTTGGAGGTCTTCCAGTCAAACCCCCTACTCAAGGCAGGTGACCTTACGACATCCTGGTTGTCCAATCTTTTCTTGAAAACATCTCATGAGGTAGCACCCACAGCAAGGCAAGCCATTCCACTGATTAATTGTTCTCACTCTTTAACTCTAGCGTGGATCTCTGTTTCATGATCTTTTACACATTATTTTTTTCTCCTGCCCTCAGGTGCTTTGGCAAGTAAGTT
This sequence comes from Daboia siamensis, assembly GCA_024449315.1. Classification (NCBI taxonomy): domain Eukaryota; kingdom Metazoa; phylum Chordata; class Lepidosauria; order Squamata; family Viperidae; genus Daboia; species Daboia siamensis. The sequence goes on from JAKJMR010000795.1 coordinate 354,181, forward strand.
GATCCCTTCTCTGTGACAGCCCCTCAACTATTGCAAGGCTATCATCATCTCACCCTCGATCCTTCTCTTCAGGCTAGACATACCTACTTCCCTTAACCATTCATCGTATCGTTTAGACTCCCGACCCTTTATCATCCTGGCTGCTCTTCTCTGTACTTTCTGGGGCTGCAACATCTTTTTTATATCATATATAATTCTCCTCTTCCTTACAGTTGCTTTCCACAATAGCAGAGAAGGCGTCAGCAACAACATGTACTTGCTGAGGCAGGGCCTTGGGACTGTGTTGGCCTCCTCCCTATGCTTGGCCTGGCCATTCTCAAGCCAATATACTTCAGATGTGTTGGACTCCCATCGTACACCTCCAGAATGATGCTTGGAACGATGGAACCGACTGCCCCAGAGAGCATCCTAACTGAGAAGCCGATCTCCCCTACTCGGGTTGTTCTCCCACACGTGGCAGCCAGAGGGAAGACGGGCGACGGCCCCTTGGCATCGGAAACAGCCCCTGCAGCTTCTTCCCACAGGGGAGCGCATTCCTGGGAAGGGGCCATTCTGGGCTCCTCTCCCCATAATTTTGCCCAGCCCTAGTTAGTTTCCTCTGCTTGCTGGCAGGCAGTGAGCCAGCTCCTCTCAGGGCAGTAAGAGACTTTGGGGGGAGGGGGAGGGGGCAAACTCTACCTGTTGGTGTTCCAGGTGAGAATTTCAGAGGATGGGTTCCATAATGACCTGATTCACAGGGTCACTATTTCTCCAAATTTTGCACCCTGGGTCCCCTCTGACTTCGTTTTTCTCTTGTAGGCCCCTCCAGGTCTCATTGCTGGATATGGACACAGGGCAGTGGCCAATGTCCTTCCTGTTGTCAGTAAGGCAGCATTGGCAGGAGAACGCCCTTTGCTTTTCTGTGGCTCCTTGGCATCTGCTGTGACCCCCCCAATTATTCAGAGGCGCCCTGCTTGAGAGCCGCTGCCTCAGACTAAGGAAAAAGAGCACGGGGACCTTCTTGTGCATCCAGAATAGAATAGAACAGAGCTGGAAGGGACCTTGGAGGTCTTCCAGTCCAGCCCCCCCGCTTAAGCAGGATAACCGATACCATTTCAGACAAGCGACTGTCCAGTCTCTTCTCAAAAACCTCCAGTGATGGAGCGCCCATGATTTCCGGTGGCAAGCTGTTCCACTGGTTAATTGCCCTCATTGTCAAGAGGTTTCTCCTTAATTCCAGGTTGCTTCTCTCTTTGATCAGTTTCCAACCGTTGTTTCTTGTCCTGCCCTCTGGCACTTTGGAGAATAAATTGACCCCCTCTTCTTTCTGGCAGCCCCTCAAATACTGGAATACTACTGTCATGTCACCCCTATTTCTTCTTTTCTTTAGACTACTAGCCAAACCCAGGTCCTGCAGGCATTCTTTAGTCTCCAGGCCTTTGATCAACTTAGCTGCTCTTCTCTGAACTTTTTCCAACTCTCAACATCCAGGTGCTGCCAGGTGTTTTCAGAGTCGGGTAAGCCTGGTGCCAGGACAGTGGTGGGCATGGCTCTCGCAGAGCCCTTTCTCCTCTAGAATTTCAGAACCACTTTGCCAGAGCCTGGCTGAGAGGGGAAAGGCTGTGTTGAAAGAGCCGTAGCTGGGCTCCCACTGGCTCCCTGCCAGGCAGGTGGGGGGCTGCAGGCCCAGGGCTTCTCCCTGCTGCACCCAGGGGAGCAGGACAGGCTGCAGGGAGGCTTCGAGGGAAACCTGCTCCAGATCCAGGAAGTTTCAAAAGCCCCTCCTCACTTTTGGGCACAGTTAAGAAGGGAAAAGAGGGCTGGGGGGCTGAGGGGTACCCACAGCATCCCAGGAAAGCCTCCCGTTCAGAGGCATGACTTTTCCCAGGGGTGTTTAGAACAAAAGCGATGAGGAATGTCTGCAAAATTTAAGGCACTGGTGTGGCCTTCAACTTGGACTCTCCCAAAAGGAAAAATGCCCTGGAGGGGGCGGGGGGGCGGCCGCCCTCCGGGCCAAAAGCTCCGCTGCTCGTTCTGAACCTGCAGCGGGCTGGCGTTGTTCCCGGGCAGGGAGCTGCGGCAAGGCTGAGTGAACCTTTGGACGTGCCTCTTTCTGGCTGACCCCGAGGGGGCGCCCGGAGCCCCCACCTGCCCCCGTGGTGCTGCGGAGTTTGGCAGGCCGCTCGAGGGCTTTCAGCCTGTTGTGAGAGCCCGGTGCATGCCGCCATCCCTTTGCCTGCGCTCAAAGGAGAGCTGCCCCTTCTCCAGACGCGCCCTTTTCTGAAATGGGGCAGGAGGGGAGGCCAATGGCCAGCAAATGCCCGGAAGGTTGAAGTTCTGGGCTGAGTCTGGTGCAGGCGGGGGGGCAGAGGGTGGGGCCCATCCCTGCCCGGGCCATGGAGCACCTTACGGTGAGCTTCCCTGCAGATCAGAGGGTGAGTCAGGCAGTTGCAATGATCAAAACAGAAACACAGTGCAAGACAGGCTGAAGCAACCCCCATCCCCCCCCCACCCCACCCAGAAGCCCAATGTCATCTTGGCAACAAAAAAAAAATCACAAACCTATTACCTCGAGTCACAAGGAGGGTCAGGAAGGGACACCTGAGGGAGATAAGTGGAATCTGCTGAAAGCAGCCCTTTGTGGGGAGACAGGAGCACGGGAGGAGGCTTTGTGCTCGGAGCTGGCTGAGGACAAGCATATTTGACCTCCTGTCCCCTCCAGGGCTGGGCTGCCTGGCAGCGGCAGGAGACAGAGGAGCAGCAGCTGCTGAGCCCCCACACAGGATCGCCCCTTCCCTGCCACCCTGGTCTTCTGTGAGCCCCGGGTATAGAGCAGTAGGGCTGGGTGGGCAGCCAGTGGGATGGCGGAGGGGTCCACAAGAGGCAAACGCCGTGCGTGGCGTTCTCTGCTTGGACCTCCTGGATGGGCACTCGGGGTGTTTTTGCCATGCAAATCCTATTAGGGGAGTTCCTGCTTCAAGATGGTGGAAACTAATTTGTAGTACTAATGTGTAGTGGTTGTGGTGATTTGGGATTCCAGGGGGTGCACACAAAGAACACAGAGGCCCCATAGTGTCCTGGGCTTCTGGTTACTCATCCCAGCTCCAAGGGGCATCTGTGGGGTGCAGTCAAAAAAGAATCAAGATGGCAGCTGTGCTTTTTACTTGCATTACTCATTTAAAAAAGGAAGAAGGGTTTTGATTGTGTGGACGTGGCCATCATCTTGATGGTGTTTGACCCTCACCCTGGGGAAAAATTAGGCTCCAGCCCAATTGTGACTTTAGTGACCACACTGTGAAAATGGTCCCAGGGAACTCTGGAGATCTAAGTCCATCCGCCTTCAGCCTACCAAGGTAAAGAACGCTGCCCAAGAGAATCCAGTCCATTCACCTCTTCAAGATCGTCTGCCAGACCAGGCTACAAAAGTTTAGAGCGATCATCTCCAGAAAGAAGTTGCAGGCTTTGCCAGGCCAGCTTCCCAGGCTCCCCTGCGTAGACAGCGTGGGATCCGTGGGCTGTGAGAAGCATTGAAGCTGAGCGGCCTTCCTCTTCATTTGGGGCTGGGGGTGGGTTCTGCTGCCAGGTGGTTCCCCCAAAAGATGGGGTACAACCACCAAAGGCCCCAGCGGGCTCCCAGCTTCATGGAGCTTCATGTCTCCCTCCAATCAGGGACAAAGAGCCATCGGTCCCACATCCCACACTGGGCCTTCCCCGTGGCATCTCTTGGGCTTGGCATATGAAGGAGATAGTGTAGGCCCCAGCCCTGCGGCCGCTTTCTCCTAGCTCCAGGGTGGCAGTGGCCCCGGTCCGGTGCCTTGCTTGGCTCTGTGGCATGGTCCATTTCTGGCCGACCAAGGCAGCAAGAGCCCCAGCATGGAGGACGACGAGGGATGCTCGTTCTTGCTCTCAAAATTAGATGGCCGCCCCTCTTGCAACTGACTCAGCGGCACACAACAAAGAAAGCTGCAGTTGTGTAAGTGGCCAAACTTTACAGTGTGTGAAGAGATGGCTTCAGAGCCTGTTTCCTTCCAGGGGTTACTCAACAGAAACATTAGTTGTCACAGTAGTAATGGTGGTAATCACCACGGCACATTAATCTCAGGGGATTGTGGAGGAAGACCTGGTCCTCTGTGGAGGGATATCATGGGAAGCAGCTGCGTCTCCCTAAGGGCACAAGGGCCTCGAGGGCGGCAGGTGCTGGGGGCCCCAACTTCTTCTTGGGAAGTACCTGGCCTTCCCCCCCAAAGGGGCTTACGAGCCCAGGGCTGCTCCCTGCCTGCATTGGTGTTGGCTCACTAGGGCAGGACGGCCTTGTCACCAGTTGGCTGATCTGGTGGGAGGGACGTTGGTCAAGACTTATAAATAAATAAAGGCAGGAAACCAAAACTGGCTCGTGTGTCATTATCCCTTCAAAAGGAAACACCTTGCTGAATCATGGCTGGCTCAGAGCCTCATGGGTCCTCCTCTGCAAAGGGAAAACAGCTGCACACTGCAACGAAAACAGAGGCAGTGCTGCTCCTGAGCACAACTGGCCAAACCAGCTCTCCCAGCTCTCATAAATATTGACACCTGCCTGACAGGTGAGAGAGACAGGTTCTCCAGGCCGATGGGCCAACTGTACCCAGCTCTGCCCCTGCCAAGGAATGGCCAGGTCATTCAAGGAGCCGATGGGAGGTCATCGCTAGCTTGACAGCTGCTATTGCCTGAAACCCAAGCTTGACATTTTAGGAAATTAAGTGATTGCTTCTATGTCAGATCCTTTATCCAGCCAAAGATCCCAACAAACTGCAACCACCCTATAGTTCCTGTTCAGTTCCTGGAGTGGGTGGCTGGGGATTGGAAACCTATTGAAAGGATATGCCCCCACTTGGAGGTGAACCCACCCAAATAGCTGAAATGGTCAAGTGGATCTTCTAGGCATTAAAATTATTTTGTGACCTAAAGCTAAGAGTTGTTTCAGACTTTTGGTTTTCCCAGATACTCCTGTTTCCTGGCCTCAATGGACAAAGAACTCTGAAGAAAAATGACGGTGAAATTGTGAGAAGACCCCTTGCGCCTCTGGGCCTCTTGTGTCCTTGGGGTCTCTCTCTCTCTCTCTCATTCTCTCTCTCATTCTCCCTCCCTCCCTCTCCTTCTCTCTCTCTCTCAGGGGGAGGTGTCTCTAAGCAGACCAGATGCAACCAATGGGGAGGGGGGATCTTCTGCGGACTTCAGAATCAGCTCATAGGGCAGGTACACACAGGTAAGATCACCTGGCTTCACTGCCTGCCTGAGATTAAAATCTCACCGCCCTTGAGGCCATCGCAGCAATTTGATTTTGGAACGTGACACATGTTTGCTACAGAAACAGGCATCACAACAGTGTGACTCACTTCCAGAACACCTCTTGCTGCGAGACTTCATGGCCTCACAGAGCAAGAGCTGCTGACTCCCTCCTGAGGTGTGGTGCAGCTCTGGAGGATGCTCAAAGATTTCCTTCTAATCTCACCTAGTCTTTCTCCCTCTTCACAGTCACAACTATGAACTCAACATACTCACAGTGTCTAGTCATCAATGGAACTATGCCTACATGGAGGGAAGCACGTAGTAGGATGACACAGAGTTCTGTTTTGAGCCCAGTACTCTTCCATATCTCCATAAATGATCTAGACGAGGGATGGAAGGGAACTCATAAAATGTACCGAGAACACCAAGCTGGGGGGAATAGCCAACATCCAGAAGATAGGCTCCAGATCCAGAAAATATGCACACTGGGCCCTATCCAGCAAAATGCAGTTCGGTGGAGAGAAAAGTAAGATCCCACTTTTAGGCAGGAAAAAACCTCCCAAATGCTCAGGTATAGAATAGGAGGAACCTGTCTCAAGAACATTAATTGTGAGAGGGATCTAGGTGTCTTAGTGAACAACCAGTTAAGTACGAACCTGCAGTGTGGTGCAGCTGCCAAAAAGGCCAATGCAATCCTGGGCTGCATTAACACAGGGAGAGCATCAAGATCACAAGAAGTGATAATACTGCTTTATACCACGCCAGTGAGGCCACACGTGGAATTCTGTGTCCAGTTCTAGTCACTGTGATATAAAAAAGATGTTGCGATTCTAGAAAGAGTGCAGAGAAGATCAACAAAGATGATTAGGGGGTTGGAGGATAAAACATGGTAATGACTAAGTGAACTAGGTACATCTAGTCTAGAGAAGAGAAAGATTAGGGGTGACAAGATAGCAGCCTTTCAATATTTGAGGGTTTTTCACAGAGAAGAGTTGGTCAACCTATTCTCCAAGGACAAGAAGTAACAGGTGGAAGTTTGTTAAAGATCAGTTCAACCTAGAATTAAGGAAAGCAATTAATCATTGGAATGGTTTGCCTCCAAAAATTGTGGGTGCTCTATCCCTGAAGGTTTTTAAGAAGAGACAGGACAGCCATTTGTACAGAATGGTATAGGGGTTCCTGCTGGAGCAGGGGTTATACTAGAAGACCTCTGGGGTCCCTTTCAACTCTGTTATTCTATGATTCTAGTCTGGTAGATTTATTTCCTTGGAGGTGAGCTGAGGCTCAGAGTGACTTACCTGAAGCATCGTATGAGCAGAGACGAGGAAGGAACTGACTCTTAACATTCAGGATTCTTGTAGAGAAGGGAAACACAGACCCTAGTTAGAGGTGTTTGCATCCATTCGACTCCCATTATTTTCTTTCCCAAGACACCACCGGTTTAGTGGATTTCATGATGTTGAATTAGATGATTAATGAATCCTTCCAGCCTATACAGTCTGCAATTTCATGCTCACAGGAGGAAACAGCCATGACCATGGGCTGAATGTCCTTCTCATTACTTAGCAGTTGTAGGTGCCAGCTGGGATGTCAAACTGACGGCCCATGGGCCGGTTGCATCATGTGGAGGCTGCGCCCATCCCAGCTCTGGCAATGTGAACAAAGTCGCAATACATCACAACACGTCACATGACGCGGCGAGTTTGACACCCGTGCTCTATGGAATTAAATAACAGAATTATCACAACTGCAGCCACTGGAAATTCCTCCAGGTTCATGCTGGATGGCCACAACTTGGGAAGACTGGGCCCTTGTGAATCCTGGAAGCATATGGTTCATCAAAGTCCCCACACACATGCTGTTACCTTGGGGGCTGAGACTCCTCCTGCATCCCACTCAGATCTTGGCATTGGCGGGCAGGAGGGCCTCTCCACCCCCATCGTTCCCCCAACCAGACTGGCAGTGTGGGGCAGGGACACCATTCCCAGGGGCAAAAAACCAGCCAAGTGGAGGCAGCCCAGGCAGAGCTCTCGGCCTCTCTTCAGTGCCACCCAGGGGTCACCAACATTTTTGTGGCTCAAGGCCAGGAGCAGCAAACAGCCTCTCCTATGCTGGAGTCAGCTGGGGCCCACCCACAGCAGGGTGGTGCTGCCAGGGGACCCTCCCCAGGAGCCCCCTTTATCCAGGAATCTATTGCCTCCCCCTTCTGCAAACATCCAGACAAGGGTTTACCCCCTCCCAAATCTCAAACGCTCCCTTGCTGCAGTGTCATTCTCTGCGTATGTTTATTTCACACTACCAACCCTTGCAGTCCTTTCTTGCTCCCACGAGGCTCCCCCCCTCCTGAGGAAGATGAGACCACAACCCCCCCCCCACTCCCCTGAGACTTGCCCTACCGAAAGCAGGTGGCTGAGATGGGCAGTGAACGCAGCATCAGGAGTCACAACTGGTGCGGCCAGAGCAGATCAGTCTGTCTGCCTGCCTGTGTGTGCACGCGTGCTCCCAGAGAAAATATCAGTACATGCTGAAAGGTGCTCATTGCACAACACATGTGCCATAGGATCAGGTTTTGGGCCCCGGTTTGTAGCATTAAATTCATTCTAGGGGCTCTGTTGGAATTCTCTTGCAGACATGGGAAGCTTTTGAAGGAAGGAGTTGGAGCTGACTTTGGATTCCTGCTTGCAGCCCTCTTGTGTTGGCAATGAAGGGGACCCCCCTTGTGCCATGGCCACTCAAACTGGAACTGCCTTCTTTGAACTAGTTTCTCTGGGCCTCTCTGGCCTCTCTGCTTGGCTTCTGCCGGCTACTTCCATGCAGGAACGTTTCTGCTCTGGGCCAGGTCCTGTCCAGGGGCCGGCAGTCAATAAGCCATGGGCTGGACCAGCAGAGATTCTCTGGGAGGACACAGTCAACCTGCCAGCTCAGAAACACCACTTGCTACAGCAAAACTGAGCAGAGCCTTGGGGAACTTAATTCATGCACTACGGCCAGTTTTGGGAGATTCTATGGGGCATAAAAGAGGTAAAGGCAAACAGTTTTCCCTGTCTAGTGGCGTCCAACTCCAGGGCCAGTGCTCATCTCCATTTCATAGTTGAGGAAGCCAGTTAGAGCTGTGTAGCATGACTATACGCCGAAGCACACAGAATGCTCTTACCTTTCCACCAAAGTGGTACCTATTAATCTACTTGCATTTGCTTGCTTTTGAACTGCTAGATGAGCAGGAACAAGAGCTCACGCTGTTGCGTGGATCTCCAGCTGACAAGCTCAGTATTTTAAACCACTGACCCATCGCACCCTCTACAGACATAAGCCATGAAACTCATATCTTCTCAAAAGCACAACGAGCATGGAACAAGCAGCTCCAAAGTGCATGGCCCCATTTTAATCTCTCCCGCAACCCCAGAGGAAGCATGGAAGCTTATGCTGGTGAGACCCTCATGCCCCGCAGGAAATGGTGACGAGGCATGAGGATGGGGTAGACAAAAGCAGGCATTCATTTTTTTCTGGCTAACAACGTCCTTCACCAGGTTGCATCTTCAGTTTGAGCCCTTGAGTGCGACCCCAAGCAGGAGGAAGTCACGAGAAGGGACACTCTGAGTCCTGCAGGCACTTGTCTTGTCTTCTAGTGTCCCTTTGTATTTTTCTTTCTTAAAAACTTTTTAAAAAAAACCTGTCAGCTCTAAAATAAAGGCACATACATACTATTACAAGACTTCAAATATATAGAAGGTTCTTAAAAGGACAAGTCATTAAAAAAAGCTCCAGCACTTTCTTCTGAGGAAACAGGGTTTGCTCAGTTTTATAGGTGGACCACCAGTGAACACAGGAAGCGCAGCAGAGATGCAGAAAAGGGAGACGGTCCATCCTGTCTCAGAAGCCACATAATGCAAAATTCACCTTTGGATGCAGAAGTTGCATCCACTCCCACTATGGACCACCGGCAGCTAGAAAAGACACACTAGGGCTCCGCACACAGCTTCCAAAATGCAACTAGGAAACAACCAAGAGAATCCCTGATTACGACAGGTTCTGCAACATTGACCTGGTTAGCCATTAACCCAGTTAATGCCCCTTATTGTTGGCTCTGACAGCACCCAGGAAGCACTGTCCACTCTTCTCATTTTTAATCTTCTTATACTTCTTGTAAGATGCATATAAAACATTGTATTATTTGACAGAATATTTAAACAATATTGACTATAGATCGTTAGCACCATGATGATTTAGATAACCTTTTAAGAAAAAAGATTTTATAGCAATATTAACAATAGTTTCTGGCAGGTGAGTATAAGGTTGTTTAAATTACAGCTGAATGTAACACTAATATGCAATTGAAAAACATTATTTTGTAATACGGTAACATTTATATCTTAAGCTTAATACTATGTATTAAGCTTTGAATTGTTGATTTGTTGTTGTTTATAAGTATTAGAAAAGAAAAATAAAGCAGAAAGGTATACAGGAAGCTGCTTGAAAAACCAGTATTTGGTTTCTGTCCCTCGCCTGGCGCCCCTTAAAGGGAGCAACAATCCAAGCTGAGTCTCCCTTTGCGACTGCGCCCCATTTATGCTGCAGGTCCCTGGCCAGCACCCCCTGCAGCATCCAGCACCCCAAAAACAGCCCAGGGATAAAATGCACCCAGTCCCCTCCTTGCTTTGCAAGGAAAATGAGGAAGCGCAGTGGCAGCGAAGAAGCCACTCATCTCAACTGGGTTCCTACAAAATGCACCATCTAACCCAGCAGGGCCTCAAGAAAGCAGTCTGGGCCCAGAGCTCACAGCTCAGACGGGGAGCCTTTGAGGAGGGGGACACCTCACCCGTGGCCCCATCAGGAGCACAAGCTGTGCACCAAGGGGCTCCTGGGGAAGGCTGCACCAGAGCCTCTGCCCTCCTTCTCGTCTGATCATTTCTGCAGATGTGGGCTCAGCTCCCAAACCCACCCACCCTCTGGCCAGGACTTTGGTAACACGGGCAGCCACCCTTGTTGGGGGTGGGCTCCCCAATCAAAGCAGTGCTGCTCTGTAAGGATCAGGTCTGGGGCAGGTGGCATGCACGCATGTGCGGGGCGGGGGAGGGGGGGGGGTTGGTGGCCTGTGACTTGCTCCAGACAAATTGTAAATATTACTCTGAAAGAGTTTTAGAGTAATTGGAATAATTTCAAAATAAAGTAAAATCATTTTTCAAGCAAAACCTCAATGCTAGAACAATTTTAATAACGAAATAATTTATTTTCTAACAGTTGAACAATACAGAAGTATACATATACACAGCAAGTTTATCTAAAACATGTAATGTCTAAAAATGCATGTGCTAACTGTAATAAAAAGCACCATTATATGGCCTTGACACAGGATTTGTAATGATGTGGTATTTACATCTGGAAACCGAGTCCTCCCCCTCCCTTCCCCTTTTCGCTGCTCCCTGCTTAGGCTGTTATAATTTGGAAGACTCCAAAACCAAATTCAAAAGTTCAGAATTGCAAGTGTTGTTCAGAGTGCCTACTTGATGCAGGTTCATAGGTAAATAAAAATGAACAGCACAAAACTAAAACAAGTCAAATTTGGGGGTATGTTAGGAGGGAAGAGCTAGTTTCAACAAACAACGAGCAGATGGCAGTTGGGGAGAAACAGACTTTTAAGTGTCCTTCAATCAGGCAATGCAGTTAAAATAAAGTTTGCTAAAATAATCTTGATACATACACTTTGTGACATAAAAAGAAAAATCTTCTGCTGAATAATTTAGGATAGCTATTCTTTCAAACAAAAGCATCATTGATTCATAGTTGTACAATGAAGTTCAAGTAACCATAACAGGAAAAAAAGCCACTTGTGTTAACAGGAAGGGGGAAAAAAAATCTAAGGATGCAACTTACTATTTGTAATTGGGGAACAAATGCATAACTAGATATGTAAAAGCAATATTTGTCCCAATACAGTTAAGTGTCAAAACCTGAATTTGTGACCAAGGGGGCAAAAAGACTCTACGAGTCCCATTATATTGCTGTACATCAGATGCCAAAATTTAATTAGGCAGTGAGCACGTAAAAAATACCCCCCCTCCCGCCCCCCAGAGAACACAGAGGGCTCTTTCCTCCGGGCTGTGTTTGTAAACTTCATTGTGGAAATTCAGTTCTAAAGAGAAGCAAGAGATTCTGGGTACCCAGAAAGAGAGAAGGGCCCATTGTGGGAACAAAGTGCTAAAATGGCAGCTGGCAGTTGGCACACCCTGCTAATGCCCAGAGCTCTGCAACCTTGCAAGGTGAACATGTTTATGGCACCTAATTACACATTTCAAATAAGTGCTTGGAATTTGAATCAAAAACAGGTATTCACACAAACCCTGGAAAAAAGTTCACAAGATGTGTCTATCAGCACCTTGAAAGCTCTGCTTTATTAAAAAAATACACAGTAATAAAATTTCTGGGTGTTCAACACTCAGGAAAAGATTTACCAGGTAAAGACAATACTTTTGGAACATTTTAGATTGTCACCCTGACAGCCGTGTTTATTTTTGATAAAGAGCACAAATTCTCAATTTCCAACCAAGTGTCCCCTGGATTTACTGTCTGCAAAAAAGTTGCTCAGTGCCGCAGTGTTGTGTGATCTTTTAAATGCGCACACGCACACAAACTTCCAGCTGTAAACACAGATACATACAGAAACACAGCTCCCCATTAATGATCTACAAAATTAATTTTCTGTAGCTTATTACATAATAATGCTGGTGGATCAGTGAATACGGCAGAAAGGCTGGCCACAGCAGAATGTCGCATTTTGAGGGCCCAGTTCACATGTTAACGAGACAGCGGAATCCCTGCTGCTTGCACGACTGGTCCCCAGCACCCTGGCAGCATAAAAAACTCATCTCACTCGACAGGGCAACTGGTGTGGTGATTCACCCACAGCTACACTGCTACTGAACACCATCCCGAGTGCGTGGGCAGGTTCAGACGTTATGGAGCCTGCATGCAATGGGGCAACTGTCTCAGGGATGGACCAAAGGGAGACAGATGCATGGAGCAACCAAGACTAGTCCTCACCAAGACATTGGGAGGGGTCCTAAAAGCCTCTAGGACAACTCATTTATTCATTTAGATGTTTTTGAAACATCACACATAGCTTTAATCTAGCTTTTGAAGTTAAGTGCATCCTTTATGGAGTTGTAATTATTTTCTGTACCACCCACATTTTGAAAGGACCACATCCAGAAAGTGCAAAGCTCCAATTACTGGTTCGCAATAAGGACAACAAAATAAAACCCCGAAGTACTTTACCGAAGAAGAGAATGGTTACGCCCCTCCAAAATTTATTTCCTCAAATCCACTATGGATATATCTGCAGCTTCCATTTATTCAGAGGGGGAGTGCTCCTAGCCAGGAGAGGTCTGAAGCAAGCTGTGCCCAGTAACTCACGAAAGGCACAATAAAAAAAACGACACACCACATAGTATACTAAATTTACCCTATCAAATACCTTCCAAATCAAAGGCTACTTTGAACTCTAAGATGACAACATGGAGTTGAATTTGAGAGGCAATTTTATGCAACTCATTAACCGATAGAGAAACTCAAGCCCTCTGCTAAGAGACCTTACAAATCGAGGGGACTCAAACTGCACGCTGGGGGAGCTCGGTCTCTGAAGGGTTTTCAGCAGGGACTCCTAGATGCAAGCCAGCTGCCAGACTGATGCAGGAAAGTCTCCAACAAGAAAGAGGTCAGTGCAAGTCAGCAGGACATCTGAGAATTCCAGCTCTCGTTCCTTATATTTTGTTTCGTTTCAAGACAGCGCCAGGAAATTGACATGGAGATCTTTAGCCACCCACTCACCCCACTTCCCATCTCAAAAACTGACTTTCTTAAAATATATCCATTTTCTTACTATTTGCTTGGGTATCTGGGAGTGGATACAAGCAAACACGGAATTCATAGTAAAGCGCAACTTGCCACAAAGCCCTTTGAGAGTGAAGTGAGAGGAAGTTGCTTGACTGCCTCTCTGACAGTCTGCAAGTGCTGGGGAGGAACCCTTGCTGGAAGTCACTGGCAGCCGATTAACTGGGCGGTGCAAAGCAAAAAGAAGGAAGCTTCCTTAGACCTCGACATACAAAAGCATCTACAAAAGCACAAAATCATAAGAATAGTACATCAGATTGATATACAAATGAATAAATACTATTTATAGACCACATTATGTACATTTGCATGTGCTCTACTTAGCTTAAATGAAAAATGCTGCGGATGTCAAGAGTGCAGAGACAGGGCAAAAAGGGGCAGAGAAGAGTTCCAACATCCAAAATCCAGACGCAAAACCACACACGGCACATCGGTGTGTGTGTGTGTGTGTGTGTGTGTGTGTGTCCCAAAGGATTTCAACTGGTAAAAGAAGTGCAAGGATGCCAAGAGGGCACCATGAAATTCCTTTGGGGCAGTCTCCTCAGCCATTAATGGAAAGCTAGCGCAGCTAACTTTGTCACTCGGTTATTGCTGATTTTTTAAGGAAACAGGTGGGGCTAGTACCAAGTATACAAACGAGGCATCATAATTCATTTGTGCTAAAGGGGTTGAGATCAGCTTTGTTCATCTCTCTGAGGTAGAAAGAAATTGTCCCAGAGACAAAAAGCAACTCAGCAGCCTGAAGAGCTGCTAGCAACAAAAGGAACATGCAGCTGTCAATGCAAAGACGACATAATCAAGATTGCACAAGCGTAGTATTTGGTCATCTGACGTGAAAATATAGAGACGCGCTGAAGCCAAGGCCTCCTAGCAGGATAGGCTGCTCAAAGAGAAAACCACCCCCCAACTCCCATTTAGAGCCTCCAGTACAATTCCACCCGGCCGGCTCTTCTTCTGTCAAACTTAGTTACCTTTCTCAACCCTATGTCCAACCTCAGGTTGGCTACTTTGTTACTATAATGACTTGGGACATTTCAGAATAATTTTTTAACAGTGACTGGAAAGATTCACTGCAATTCCCTAACAATCAGATGCTCTTTCAAGCCTGTCTTATCATTTTTAACTTCTGCCTGCTACTGTGATACAACGAATATCCAAAAAAAAAGAAAAAAAAAAGAAAAAAAGGTAGGGTTCCTGCTACAGTGGTCATGCCTGAAGACTACTCCAGGTTTTGTTTCCAAACAGCATATATCACCATCTGCCCTACTACCTCGGGGTGAAGATCTTCACCCAGAATATTAAGCAACTGCAGCACAGGCCCAAAACACGTATATTGCTATTACTGCAACAATATTCTGGGTGCTAAGAATTCTGGCTGGAATGTTCAGTCTCACAGAGATGAATTTACTGAAAGACAAGAGAAGCTAGTGGAGGCCAGCAGGTGTGTGCTCCAGGGAGGAACTTGTAACCCACAACACCATGCACTGTTTTCAGACTTGGGCAAAGCAGATTTTGGTAATGTTGATGGTACAAGAAGTTTACGTGCAAGAGAATTGTGGAGCAGTCCAACATACTACCTAGCAAAATCCAAGAAAGAAACAGCAGTGGGAGGGGAAGGGAGGGGACGCTACTGGCTCCTTATAGGCTAAGGCAGGCCTTAAGATGGTTCTGCAGCTTTATTCTCTTAATGCCAGCGCTTGAATAACCCTCATCACTGCAGAGGCTTTGCAAGCTGCCCCTCTCGTCTGAATCGCTTGGGCTGCTGCTGCTGCTCCAGTCGAGGTCCCCGGTGAGATAGTCTGTGCTTTCCACGTCCACATCAATTTCTTCTGCAACAGAAAGCAAGATCAGTTAGTCTCTCTCCTTGAAGGGGATAGGCGGCTTAGAAATGTGAAATATAAATAAATAAGAACTTTTTGACACTTTTTGACGCATGTTGGAGCTTGAAAGCGCACACACCTTCACAAGCACTGATCAGCATTTCCTCACCTCTGTCTGAATCTGACCGATCCGAAGAAACTGTTGATCCGATACTGTCCATTCGTATACGCTCAATACCCAGTTTCTCCAGCTGCCTTTTCAGATGCCGTTGTTCTCGTTGCAACTGATCTATTTGGTGTATTGCTTTTCTGTCATAATCTTCAAGTTTCTGTGGAAGAAAACGGGCAATGGTGGGTCCCCGAGTATTAAACATTCAATGTGAAAGCCAATAGCTTTCATCAGAGGAGGGAACTAGTTCAAGGACAGCTAACTAGCCTTAGCAATTATCTCTTCCTTTCATGCCATTTTACTTTTGTTTTCACATCTGTTTTGAAGTACATTTTAAGGTAGAATCTTTTGCACCAGCGTGTCATGATCTACTTAAAAATGTGCTCCAAGGCTTAAGGTTGGAATGTGTTCATCAAATGTGACATTAATTTTAACTGAAATGTCAAACATTTTATTTTTTCTCCGTTATAAGCATGATAGCTTTAACTCACCTTTATGTGCAATTTAGCTTTTGTTAGTAAACTCAATGTAGTATGTCTATTGGATTCTGGCCCAAGGGGCACCAGCCCTTTAAGCTTCTCCAGACACAATCGCAGATGAGCACGCCTGTTAAACAAAATTATGTATATGTTATCAGAAAGATTTATTATAGGTACTTAAGTATTTTATTAACACATATCTAAGATGGACATTGACAAAATTCAATTACTGATTTGTAATTATTTCACCCCAGTCCAAATTTTGAACAAGGACAATAAATTCAGGAAGATAAACTGTTCAGATGTACTCTGGCATAAGAAAAGCTACAAATTCAATATTAAGGTTTTCCATATATTAAGGAATCATAACCAGTGCTATTGAAACTACAGACCAATACACATATTCACATTTTAATTAATGCCCCTAAGAGTCAGCTCTATGTTATCCAATCATGCAGCAAAGTCTGTTGTGTGTGCATTTTAATTAGAGCTGGTAAAGATAAAGATATACATTTGCTTAGATTGCTGCATGCAGCAGAACAGCTCACTTGAGATTATTATCTGTTTTAATAAAACCAAAAAGATTATCTATTTAAGAAAGCCAATGTTTAGTTTTAGAATTCTCCAATTAAAGGTGACAGGATTTCTTTCTTTAAAAAAAAAACAACTACACCTTTCTGGTGGATGGGAATCTAATAAATTATCCACATGTTGCTCTCCACTTCACCGTATGCTCTGGGTGCTATTCCAGAGGGATGTGTAGTTCTACAAATCCATTTTAAAACTTTTTCTCAAATTGTTACTTGCATCTATTTTAGTCAAATTTTTAGGTATTTGCAATGAAAACAAAATTCAGCAGCTAGGAAAAGGCTGTTGCCCCAACAATTCCAACCAGCCGTTGCTTTCCAGCATCTCAAGTAAGAAATTCTATCTTTTACTTGATATTTTCTTAGCTAAAATTGCAAGAAGCTGACCATGAGTTCCCTTTATGTAAACTGTGAGTTCATCTTTTGAATGATTGCTTTTTTTACTTGAAATAAATAATACCCACATCCGAATGCTAATGTTTGTCATTACAATTTTTCTGCTAAATTAAAAGGGAAGCTGGCCTCGTAGTCACCAACCTGGAGAGTGGAAGGGAAAATGCACCTTCATGAGAATAACCTGGTGCAGAACAGGACCGGGTAGGGTTACTCCTCCTGGGGGGGGGGGGGGGGGAACGGGCTTTCATGTTTAGTATTAAAAGCTGGAAGACCAAATTAGCTATTTCTTTAGTATGGAGACAGAGGGGTAGGAAAATGAAAAATAAGAGCATTACAGGCAGTCCTTGACTTACAATCATTAGTTTACAGTCTGTTTGAAATTAGGGTACAAGAAGTGACTTGTGACCATTTTTCACACTTGTGACTGTTGCAGCATCCCTGTGATCAAGATCAGGAAGCTTGGCAACTGGCATGTCTTTGTGATGGTTGCAGCATCCTGGGGTCACACCATCACTTTTTGCGACCTTCTGACAAACCAAGTCAATGGGGAAGCCAGATTCACCTAACAACATATGACTAACTTAACAACTGCAGGGATTCACTTAGAATCTGTGGCAAGGAAGGTTGTAAAATGGGGCAAAACTCACTTAACTGCTATCTTGCTTAGGGGCAGAAAGTTTATGCTCAATTATGGTCATAAGTTGAGGATTACCTGTATACGTTTTTAAAGGCATTTAATATATTCAAGAAAAAAAATATCTTGCTGCCTGATTTACATCTATCAAAGCTATGCACTGTATTTACTGAAAAGGCAGGAGGATGAGAAAAAAAAATCATATATAGCATGGGTGTCACACTCGATTGCGTCACATGACATATCTTGACCAACTGTGACATATTTTTGCCTTTGTGGAGCTGGGGCGGGTGTGGCTCACACGTGACGCATCCAGCCCGCAGGCCGCCAGTTTGACACCCCAGATATATGGCATCTGTGAAGGGAAGCCACAGGTAAGGACCATAATGTATCTAAAGGGTATCAAGAGGTGATTGCTATGGATTAAAATTTCATACGGTGGAATCACCACACAGCTGCTTTCCAGATGTAATTATGAGCAGGCATAGTGTATGTAGTTAATCTGCAAAAGGATGAAAAGTTGCCCATTTATCCAATTTCTGCTATTATTAAGATGCAGCAGAATGGCAGCTACTGGCTGAAATATTTGCCACTGATAAATTTCAAATTTATTTAGCGATACAAGCTCTGCTACAGTCTGTTCTCTAATCAAGATTAAATGTGACAATGCTTAAACATTGAACCACTTTTCACACTTAAAGGGTTGAAGTTAAAAGTGGTTCAATGTTTAAGCATGCTTTCTAGAAATTTGTTTATTAAACTTATATGCTGTTCATCTTCCATTGAGGTCTCTAAGCAACTTACAATCAATAAAAGCAACAACATGAAAGAAAACAATTAGTAGTAACAGTAAAATTGGTTTAAAATTGACAAAGATGGGAAGGAAGGGGACAAGCTGCATGCAGCTGTCTTAGTCCATTGTGGATTGCAAAGATTACATATTTTCCTTTACCATCTCATTTCTGTAGCCTATTATTTAAATCATCTTTGCCTCTGTTCTAGATAAGCTAACTACTAGTAGCTTAGCTAAGCTAATATATTGGCCTAAGCCACTTCAGAATTCTACCTAGGTATTTATAAAACATATATGATGCTCATCTCGCTATCAAGTGACACTGGGTGGTACATCAAGATGGACCAGTTTTAAATACTAAATATCAAAAGACAAGAGGGAACACTAACAGCAATACAAGGTTTTAAACCTAAAACAGTCACCTCAGCCTGCCACTGTTTTGAATTCTGGATTGTATTTTAATGTTTATAAATCTTGTAATTCAGAAAACACTTTGAGACTTCATAATCTATAAATATGATTAAAGTAGCCAACTTGCTTATTCATAGTGCAGAGCAATCTGCAATAAGCTTCAAGAAGCATCATGGAGAGGCTGATGTCGCATCTGCCTTGTCCAGACCACATGGATATTGTTTTCACACTATTCATGTGACACCAATCCTGCAGGCACTCTTTCTTTTAAAAATTATAAGAAACAAACACAAGCATCTCATGTGGGCATTAGATTAACACTACGAGGTTAAAAGAGCAGACCCCGTAGCCTCTGCTGGCCGGCCTTCTGACTCTCAGCCACTCACCCTGTGTGAACACCAAGGGAGAGCTGCATTGAAGGCTGTGAATCCCAGCAAAGCTGCAGGCCCAGATGGGGTGCTGGGGATAGTGGTCAGGAATTGTGCCGATCAATTAGCAGGGCTCCTGACAAGGATTTTTAACATCTCCTTGCAAACGGCATGTGTACCATCGTGCTTGAAAGCAGCTACCATTGTCCCAGTCCCCAAGAAAACTGCAGTTGAGTGCCTGAATGACTACAGACCTATTGCATTAACGTCTGTAGTCATGAAATGCTTCGAAAGATTGGTTCTCCAACATCTTAGGACATGCCTCCCACTGGACTTTGATAAACATCAATTTGCCTACAGGGGAAATAGGTCGACAGACGATGCCATAGCTACTGCTTTATACTCCGTAGCAAGTCATCTCGAGAAGCCTGGAAGTTACATCAGGATGCTTTTTGTTGACTACAGCTCGGCTTTCAACACCATTTTGCCGAGCATTCTCATCGAGAAGCTGACTGACTTGAAATTTTCCCCCGCCATCTGCGATTGGATTCAAGACTTGCTTAGGGATCGGTTACAAACAGTGAGGGTCGGGTCTGCTTTGTCCACCCCCCTGAAGCTTTGCACCGGCACGCCACAGGGCTGTGTGCTTAGCCCCTACCTGTACTCTTTATACACTTATGATTGTGTATCATCTGATCCATCCACTGCGATAATCAAGTTCGCAGATGATACAACTGTGGTGGGTCTTATTACAGGTGGGGATGAGACAGCATATAGGGCGGAGGTACAAAAACTATCCATATGGTGTAGTAACAACAACTTGCACCTAAACATCGGCAAGACGAAAGAGATGGTGCTAGACTTCCAGAGAAAAAAGGAGGAACCTGCCCCACTTTACATCGGGGAGGACTGTGTAGAGAGAGTTTCCTCCTTTAAATTTCTGGGAGTCTACCTCTGTGAAGATCTGACCTGGAAAGTTAACACAACCCAGGTGGCTAGAAAGGCCCAACAGAGGCTTCACTTTCTTAGGGTCTTGCGGAAGAACAGGGTAGAACAGGGGTGTCAAACTCAATTTCACTGAGGGCCGCATCAGCATTGCGGTTGCCCTCACGGGGCCAGGTGAGTGTGGCCTGGGTGGGCGTGGCCTACTGGATGGGCATGGCTAAAGTGCGTATGGCCTACTGGGCGGGTATGGCCAGCTCTACATCGTTCGCATCAAGGGTGCCTATGGAGGCCTGGGCAGGAGTGGGACAGATCTGAGGGTCTCTGGCGGAAGGAGGGTCTCTGGGCCAGGGCCAAGGCAGTGGGGGCCGTTCCCTCACTGTTTCCAGGATGGCTTCGTGGGCCGCATGAAGCCACTTTGCGGGCCGGATCTGGCCCCCGGGCCTTGTGTTTGACATGTCTGGGGTAGAACAACAGCTAATGACCCTCTTTTACCGGTCTACTATAGAGAGCGTCCTCTCGTATGGTATTGTGGTTTGGTATGCTGGTCTGACAGCCGCGGATAGGAAAGTATTACAGAGGGTAGTGAGCACAGCACAAGACATTGTGGGCTGTTCCCTGACACCACTGGATGACCTCGCCAGGGCTCGTTGCCTTGGAAGAGTGAGGAAGATTCTCAGGGATGACTCACACCCTGGACGGTATCTCTTTACTCTCCTACCATCCGGCAGGAGATATAGGAATATAGCCAGCCGTACCAACAGGCTGAAAAATAGCTTTTATCCGTGGGCTGTTAGGCTTTTAAATGGGACATAATCTTATGCAGAATTGACTTGGGAAGCCGGTGTGTGGTGTAGTTGGTTCACATAGTGTGGTGGGATGGAGGGTTTGTTGTCACTGTGTGTCGGGGGGAGAGAGCACGGGGGGAGGCTCAGCTAATCTCAGTGTACACATGTTGTACTTTGACAATAAAGGTTTATTATTTATTATTATTATTTCAAGAACATACATCCATGACATTTTGTTAATTTAAGAATGTTGGAAAGTACTCCTGACCAAAAAAGAGCATCCACCTGTAGATGTGTTATAAATGCACAATGGAGCATAATTTATGTTCTTTCAACTTCTACTGATTCTAAGGGAGAAAATAAAAGATGTGCTTAGATCTGCCTTGGATAGAAGAACTGAACTTGAGATCAGGCTGCCTGACTCAGAATTGAAATTCAGAAGTTATATTATTATTATTATTATTATTATTACATTTATATCCCGCCCTTCTCCGAAGACTCAGGGCGGCTTACAAGCTTAGCAGTAGCCTTCATTCTATGTATATGCCTGCTTGTTAGTGCTTTCACACACACACCAAGCGGCATTATTACAAAGTCAGCTTAATTGCCCCCAACAATCTGGGTCCAATCAGGTCATGATTCTACTATTTAAACAACTGGGTTTTACTTAATGTAATTAATGGTCAGACAAGTTTACTAATACTTAATGAAGATCATTTCTATAAAAAGTACTACAATTTGTACTTTATTCCATGTTTAACTGAGCAAGCAGAAGAAGCTTTATGTTTAAATTGGAAAATGTTATTAACAAAATCCCTAAAACTGTGATTCTTCAAACATAAAATTGGAATGAAATGTTTTTGTTAGAATAATAATGGAAAGTGGACTGTCAATCATGAAATAAACTGAGAGTCCCCTAATTAAAAGTTGCAGATACAACTCAGGTCAATAATAATAGTTGGTTTAGCTCGCTTTAAGTGTTGTGTCATAAATTCGTACATGTCCTCTCACTATTATTTTTGTATTAAAAACAAAATGAATTTGAAAAGGATTTTAAATGAAACTTTCTATAGAAAAGGAAATAAGAATTGCAAGCTGGATAAAAATTCAGGCCTTCTAATATTCTGTTTCCTTCCTAGCCAGGAAGCCCACAAACACGATCCCATATTTTATTCTCCAGATAGTGACACTGAAAGAAAATGCAGTTTATGACCCAACGCCTAATAAGTAGCAATGAGGAGGAAGAGAGCAGCAGCTATTAACCTTTATCATCCATAGCCTGAATTGCTCAGGATTTCCCGTTTTATTTTTATTAACCTCTGCAAAATTGCTTTTTATACTAACCTACTTCTAAATGTTTAATAGTTTGAAAAAAGACTCAGGGAAAGCTATGTTCCAATAAATATACACATGAATATTACATTCTGGCTTCAAAGAATTTTAGTAGAAGTGTACAAGTTTGCATTTGTGGTTAAGTGTTAAATAAACATCCACTACCCAGCTGCTCTAATGTTTATATTATCTAGCAATCCAAGAAAAACATGCAAGTAATCTTTAACAAACACATTCAGATGAGAAACTAATGTCACCAAGCTGAAAGTCTTAAATTTAACTTTAGATGCCATTTGTGCCAACCAACACAGAGGAACAATTTTATATAGAAATGCTAAACTGGTTTGCAACAATAAACTTGGTTTTCTTTCTGAAGTACCACACTCCAGACTGTTTAATATATAAACAAGGGTCAGTTTTGAGTAGCAACAATAATCAAACCACAAACTCTTTCTTATTGTGAGGGATGTAGTATGTCAACTGGAAACACTTACTGAAATTCTGACTTTAGGGTAGAATACTATTCATCAGATCAAGGTTAGAGTTAAATGCTACTAGCTACTTACTATCAGAATAATAAAAGCTGAAAGAGTTTGGTTCCACTATTTTTGTTTCCAGTGACTAAAAATCCAGCATAAATGGCCCCTTTAAAAAGAAGTAACAATCAATATTGCAAAGGATTAAGGCCACCAACATAAACATTTGTCAATTCTACTTAATGGAGATCAGCAGCCAGAAAAACTAGATTTGCACTGTTGTAATTTGCTTCAACACAGTATGGTATAATTTAAGGACGCTTCTAGAATTTAAATATAAACTGTTTCTGAAACACTTACCTATTCTTCTCCATTTCATTGTGCGTTGATCTTAAAGAGAAAAAAGGATCAGTTAGCAACTATGGTATAAACATGCATTGATAAAAACTAAATATACACAATAATTTCTACTAAATTGCCACTGCTAGTATTTATTTATATCCTGACTTTTCTTTAGGAATTCACGATGGCACTTTTCTCTCCCTTATTTCCCTAAAAGAAGCACTAAATGAGGCAGGTGGGCTGAGGGAGGGAGGCCCAATTATCCACCGAGAGCTAGGATCACACTGCTGCTAATCCAATTTAAGACTATACCACAGTGGTCTCATTACACCTACAAAATCTTATAACTGTTAATGATCACATCGAGTACTCCAGCTATATTACCACCACCCCCATTTAACTGCAATCCCATATTACTTGATTTAGTACTTGTACGAAAAGGACACTTAGCAAGACTTGTAGTCTCTGAATTTACAATATTCGACTTTTTTTTTTTACTATTTTAGACTGCCACAGTAGGACTGAACCAATCTATAGCCTCCCAATATTAATTGGAAAACCATCTCATGAACAGTTAAACTATTTTTAAAAAATTACTTTTGCTAATTACTATTAATAAAGATATGCTACTAACGTATCATTGGAAAATATTGCAGAAATTACCTCACTACACTAAATGCCTCTCAAGATTTTATCTGTGCTTCTGAATGGTGACTGAGTAATTATGTAGAAAAACATTTTCTTAAGGTCGGCTGAGCAACTCCCTGAATTTCCTAAGGTCCCTGAGGAATAGAAGCAACCTATTCTCCCTAATGCCTGGTCATTGGCTGTGCTGGCTGGAATTTTGACTTTTCCCAACATATTAAAAACACCTGAAAACTACCAAAACTATTCCTAGTTACTAATTTTGTAATTATTTTGGTTTAAGGCTTTTTATACTATTAACATAGCCCATGTTTTTTTAAAAAAAGTCTAAATGGTTAGTTTTATCAAAGGACTATACATTTCAGTCTCAGCTCTTACATGGCATCATACAATTTCACACATAAATTAAAAGGGATGTACTTCTTGGAAAAACTGCATCCCAAGTATGTTTCAAGTAAAAGAGTGAGATAAGGGGAAAGAGAAACAGAAGACAGAGGGTTAACCCTGAAATTTCATTCTCCACTTCCTGTGCCATTCTCAAAGGACAGAAAACATTATGTATTCATCTCGAGGCCACTAACCACTGACATCAAGGGTGACTTGCTTTGCTGTTCTTTAGCTATGCTGGAAAACAGGCAGCCTGAATGAAGCTCGTCCTCAGTTTTGCACATGGAACTGAAACACCAAAATTAGCTTTAACCGTTAATGATCTCTAAAATGCAACAAACCCTCAACCAAAGCTAAATTTGCTTTTTAGTTCAGAGGTTTGCTCCAGAGGTTTGCAGTTGTCTCCAGATGTTAACGCTAAGTCAATGAGCACCAAGAGCCATGGTGGCGCAGTGGTTAGAAAGCAGCATTGCAGGCTAATTCTGCTGACTGCCGATGGCCAGCAGTTCGAATCTCACACGCTCAAGGTTGACTCAGCCTTCCAAGGTCAGTAAAATGAGGACCCAGATTGTTGGGGGCTATATGCTGACTCTGCAAAGCACTTAGAGAGGGCTGTTGTCTAGGGAGAACATTGTGTAAGGCTTTTAAAGGGGATAGGAAACTGATTAGCATGGAGTTATTAGTGCCAAAAAGTTATGTTACTTTGTATTGTAATAATTAACTGTAGTATTATCTGTTGTCATTTAGAATTCTGTATATCATGTGTTGGATATCATACCTGGGCCAGTCAGTTAGTAGATGGAAGGGAATAGTTAAATAATTTAACTCTATGTTGCCCTCTAGTAAATGTCCATATTTCTGCAGCTCATATTGGTACACAGCAGCTCTATTTAAAGTATTCTGAGCACTTAAAAAAAAGTACATGATATAAATGTATCTTGCAAGCTATGACAGTTTTAAAAATTGAACATGAATTATAGGAATTACCACTTTTTATCAGAAGCCTTATCTCTCATGGATGGTAGCACAAAAACCACTCCCATCTGTGATCATTATTTGTTCATGGATTCTAATAAGGGAAACGTCATCTCAGTAGGAATGACTGAGGTGGGAGGAAATTAAAATCTTTTCTAGCAAGATAGCTGTTTCTTGCTTCCTTCCTGCTTAGCAGATGGCTGAGTAGTTGGAAAAGAGACAAAGTAGGAATAACTCTGAAGGCAAATATGATCACTGAACTATCTAGCAGCACTAAATTAAATGGCAACGTTGGTTTACATGACGCTAAATTAGCCCAAATATCGGTAGAGTGGTTTGGAGTTTGGCATCTCATGCAAACTCTGTCCTTTGTCCTAATGAGCGTATCACAGTAAGGCTCTAACGTATTTGTTTGAGCACGGCATATCATATGAGAACAATTGGGTTTTGTTACCCTGAATTTAATGCGCTGTGAGAATTCACCCAAGTAGTACTAGGGACAGGATAGAAAATACCAAAGATGTACTATAATCCCAAGCATTTACCCCCAAAAGTAAATCTTCCTTTTTCAATATAGATTTCATCTCGAACATGCTTTCACTAGAAAGGAGGGTTCAAGTACTTTGAAAAACAACAGACTTCGAAGAAGCTAAATAATAATGCACGTATGTTTTATTTCTAACAAACGTGATCTCAAGATCGTTGAATACTTTTCTGAAATGGTGTCTCAAGAAGCACCACGCACACTGAAGACGTCAACAGGAAGGAGGAAGTCAGGCTATGTTTTCAGAAGGCCAACCCTCAATGCACAACCAAAAAGAAACAGAAAGGAAAGGGAAAGGCATCAGCTGTCCAATCGCCTGCACAAAAGCCGGACTTCAACTGAAGCTTTAATGAAGACTCACACTTGGCGGCTCCGATGCGTGGGCAGAGCGGCCTAGTGGTGGAAGGCCCGCAAGACAGCGGGGAGGGGCGGGGGGGGGCTCCCAAGGAAACGGCCGGGACTTGGCCCCGCAAGCCAGGCCTGAATCGAGGAGCCGCCTTGGCCACAATGAGAGCCGGGCGACTCTGGCCGGCCCTCCGCCCGACACGCTCCTCGGGCGCCGGTGGAGGTGGGCGAACGGACGGGGGGGGGCCTTGGCGCGTTCGCCGCCTCGAGCCGGAGGTAGGAAAAGCAGCGGGGAGGGGAGGGGAGGGGGGCGCTGACAAAATAGCGTCATCCTGACCTGCTGCCGCCGCCGCCGCCGCCTTTCTTGGGCCTGCTCCTCCTCTTCGAGGCCTCTCTTTCCTTCGCGCTGTAGGGCAGCAGGGAAGCGTAGCCGTGCTCGGCTTCTGCGGAGAAAAGCCGGCAGGGCCCGGCGGTTAGCAAGCCGCGTCTCCTTTGTCTCTCGGCCGGGCGGCCACGACGCGCGCGCGGGGTCCGCGGAGGGGGCGCGGGGAGCAGGCCGCGCGGCGCCACCGTCCCTCCCCTCGGGCGAAGGGCCGCGGCGGCCTCCCTGCCGGAGGCGCTTTGTTCCCGGGGCGGCCTACCTCGCTCGCGGCGCTCCAGGAACTCGGCCGCCTCCAGCAGCATCTGGATGTTCTCGCACACCTGCGCGGCACCCGCCATTTTGCGCCGCGCCGCGCTGGCCGGCTCGTCTTGGCTTCTCCGCTCCTCCGCCGCCGCCGCCGCCGCCGCTGCCCCAGCGCCCGTCTGTTTACCCCACCTCAGCCTGACAGACTCGGCGCAGCCAAGCCCGCCCCTTGCGACCGCAGCCCAACCCGCTACCCGCCCAGCGCGGCCACGATTGGGCGTCAGGCGTTGCTTCCGCTCGCCCGCTTCTCTGATTGGCCCTCCGCGGAACAGAAAAGCCCAATCAACTCTGTCTCATTTGCTCCAGGCATTGGCTCAGTCGCTGAGGCGCTTCACGACGATAATCGTACCGCTTGATTGGGCGATCCCCACGATGACGTTTTCGTCGCTATTCGGCTTTGCCTAAAAGGGAAACCTCATTGGCCGGTCTCGGCAGAGCAACGTCCCGTGGCGTCTCCCGTAGGTCTGCACAGTTCCCCTCCCTTCAGCCTTCGGATTGGTCCCGCCCTGCTTATTGTGTTGGTTTCTGTACTTGGCCCCGCCCCCGGCCACGCGTTTGTTCTATGGTCCCGCCCAACCAGAAGGAAGTCGACATCGAGGCAGCGGGAGCATGCGCATTGCTCGCCTCCCACCTCCAGGGCAAAGCGGCCTTGCAAAGCCCAAGCGCCCCCTGTGGGCGGGCGTCGCTTCCCGGGCCCTGATGCCATCCAGAATGGTAGGACTTCAACTCCCATAATTCCCACGCCACACGTCTCAAAGCCCGATGGCTGGGAATTCTGGCACTTTTAACCCACACATCTTGAATTTGTCGAGTTTGAATAACTGTCCTAAATTAGCCCAGGAGTGTTATCTCTGACCCCAAGGAAGCCTCTTCGGCATGAAATCACTACCCTGCTTGGTATGAAAATAGGCTTGCTGGTATTTTATCGGAAGAGCACATGCAAAAAGGATGCCTGGATGAACCTGGGCCTGCTGGGGCTCCCCTCCCCCACCCACTGCCGTAACCAGCCCAAGATTAAGGCCACCATTGCAGAGCGCAGTATTTAAAACCCCAAAACAATCTATTGAGAAAGTGCATCGTATTTATGTTGATGCATTATTCATACATTTATTAAAGGTTCCCCCGCACATGCGTGCTAGTCGTTTCCGACTCTAGGCGCCGGTGCTCATCTCCGTTTCATAGCCGAAGAGCCAGCGCTTGTCCGAGGACGTCTCCGTGGTCATGTGGCCGGCATGACTAGACGCCAAAGGCGCACGGAACACTGTTACCGTCCCACCGTAGTGGTCCCTATTTTTCTACTTGCATTTTTATGTGCTTGCGAACTGCTAGGTTGGCAGAAGCTGGGATGAGTAACAGGCACTCACTCTTTTACGCGGCACTCGGGATTCGACCCACCAAACTGCCGAGCTTCTGATCGACAAGCTCAGCGTCCTAACCCACTGAGCCACCACATCCCTATAATTCCATGGGTGCTAAAATAATTACACGTGGAAGTTCCAGCTTTATCAGTTTTTTCAAGGTGGTTTTACACGCAAGCTCATCCCATTTTAAAATGTGACTCTCGCCTGTCTGCTTTATTTTTATGACACAACAGAGAGTAAGAACTAAAACTACATATTTTAATTTAAATAAAAGGACCCGTACAAAATACTTTTTAGCAATATTTCACATTCCAGTAGCCAAAACAGCACCCTGAATGTCTTATGCAGGCTACTGTCTATTCATACATCTGTTGGCTTCTAGGTTTGTTTGAACTTGTGGGTGGAATAAATCCCATTATCATTCTAGGTCAAAGGAATCTAAGCATTTGATTTTAATTTGGATTATACCTCTGCTTAATTAATTACTGAAGCAAATATACTATTCAATAACAGCACAAAAAAGAAATCCCATTTCTACCCAAAATTAAATCTTGTTCAATACATTACTCCCTACTGAGTATGCTTGCAACTGCAGCATCAAGGATAAGGTTTGATCCTGCCTTTGAAGAAAAAATTAAATCCATACTCTTGCCAGCAACATGCACAGATCCCCAAAAAGAGCCTTGGTGGAGCAGTGGGCTAATGCCTCCTTAAGTAACACCAGCTGCCTGCAATTAGTGCAGGTTCGCATCCCACCAGGCTCAAGGTTGACTCAGCCTTCCATCCTTCCGAGGTAGGTAAAATGAGGACCCAGATTGTTGGGGGCAATAAGCTGACTTTGTAATAATGCCGCTTGGGGTGTGTGTGAAAGCCCTAATAAGCAGGCATATACATAGAATGAAGCCTACTGCTAAGCTTGTAAGCCACCCTGAGTCTTTGGAGAAGGGCGGGATATAAATGGAATTAAAAAAAAAATAAGCAGATTCCTCATCATGACACAAGGACCGGAAATTCTACTGTATAGCTTCTGTTGGGATTGAAATATAATAGTATGCACTATATCTGAAGTCCAGAAGAGCCTGCAATCTGAGTGCTGCTAGTCAGCTGGTGTAAGCTAGTTCGCCCCCCTATGGTGCATCAAGGATAGGCACGCAAGTGCTGAACAGAGTGAACTAGCAACTTAGGCTGTGAGGACTGCATTGTGTGTCTAGTATCTAGATTTCCCTGACATTGTACGCCAAATGCTAAATAAATAAATAAGTGGTTTGCAAATCACCCCCAGACCATTCCCACCCCAGTTAGAAACCTTTAAGCTGAAATAGTGGTGCGGCTGGGTTCTCATAATTATTCTTAAATTCTGCCCTAAACACCCAGGTGATGTAATTATGCAGATCAAATATCCCAAACAATGCCACTGAATTGTTGAAAGAATTTAAGGGTATGATGCAGGCATACAAGGGAAGTGCTTCAATCACTTGCTGGTTTGAATGCCCTCTGTTGGATGGAGACAACCAATACAGGATCTGAAATACATTAGTGGCTGAAGAAGCAAAGGAACAAGCAAAGCAAGAAGCTAAATCCCATTGTGCTAAGAACCAATTGTCTTCTGGGCATTGTACACCGCCCTGAGTCCTTTGGGAGAAGGGCGGTATACAAATATAATAATAAATAAATTGTTTAAAAAGAATTCAACAATGGAAAAATTAATTTCTGTAAACATCAACATAGTTCAGGAACCAAAGAATTACCAATTTTTGATTCTGCCTTTTAGGAAAGTTTGTCTAGGTCAACTTTACTCAAGGAGACAAGATTTTTTAAAAATTTAACTGACAATATTTAAAAGAGGAAACCTACAAATGTGGAATAGCAACACCAGAAAAACCACTCTGTATAAAGACACATTTGAGAGAGAAAAAAATTACCATCTTAGCCTAGGAAATGTAACTTCAAGGAATTATTCACAAAAATGCCTCCCCCCCCATTTTGGGTAAGAAGATAGAACCTCTTTGCCAGACAGATGTGACTACAGTGGAGTTTTTTTATCGGTAACAATTGCAGACAAATCAGGCAATAAAGTCCAGGGGCCTGTTGAATCCACCTTTTCTGTTCATGTACTGCCTGCAAGAAGAGAAACAAATGTAAGCAAAGTTTTCCACAATATCTCTCCCCTATTTCTAAAATTTCACTAGGCACTGCTCATGTTTTAGTTAGCCATGCATTTTTTAAAATGGATTTTTATTTTAGAAACACAGTCAATATTCCCAGATAGAAACAAAATAGGTGTATTAAGCCTGATATACTTACTTATTGCAATTTAAAAAACCCCAAACCACAAAAAATTGTTTCTCTTCTCTGTCTCTCTCACACATTTAAGCAAAATCTGAAATAGCACCACAGTGTATGAGACAGATATACCAGTAGGTTTGGGGAAATATTAAATTGGAGGAAATATAAAAAATATAAAAATAGATCAAGGAGACAACCCCACTTCCAAATAACCAAGTATCCAAGCTGGCTAGTGGCCATATTAATTATTCACCACTGGATGGAAAACAGAGAACAGGGAAGCGTGAATGTAGTAAATTGTCCTGGGTCTGGGCACACTTAGCACCCTGCATGCTCGCATATGTTGTTACCGATCACAGTCGTCACAATACAGAAGTATCTGCAGGATGGAAGACTTTCATCAAAATGACAAAAACAGTGTTGTGCTACTGCAACACAAACTCTGCCCCTTTTGCAGCGTCTCATCAAAAGATCTCATCAAAGCTCTATTTGTTTTTTTACATACATCTCATATAGAAGTAAAGCTTCAAACACACTGTTGACCTTTTGACCATACCCTGCGGACGATGCTCTTACGAAAGAGGCCTAGCTTGCACCACAATGCGGCTGTCCTTCTGCTTCGGCCAGAAAAGCAGCCCACAGATCTAAGGTGCCAAATAAATGGGGGCCGTGGACTGAGGCAGGTCAACAAAAGGAAGGCCAAAGGGGCTTGGAGGATTTTCTGTGTTCAAGTGCCAAAACATCTTGGTCATTCTGGGATATTTGAGACTTTGACCAAGTGGGTCACTGAATGCCCAGATACCACCACCATGTAAATGACCCCATAAAAAAGTTTGAACTACCGTGCCTGCCAGCAATGGGCAATTGCTCGCAATCGTGAATAGGGTTTGCCCCTCACGTGGCGTCTACCTAAATGGGGCACAGCATCATCCCCTCAGTGTGACTGTGGGGCTTCACACCCGACTGTGGATCACATTGTGACTGGCTGTAAACTGAGGGCATCTACTGGCCCAGGATCTGATTTTTTTATATATATAAACGATGCTGTGTTTCAATAGTTAGATGGCCTACATACTGGTTTTTGAACATAAATCTTTTTACCATTTATATTTTATTGTTTCTCTAATCTGGGTAAAATGGGTAAAATGTTTATATATATATATAGCTAGTTTATGCATGACATGCCATTGGCTAAATACTCTGTTTCCCCGAAAGTAAACCCGCTCCCGAAAGTCAGCCCCAGCTGATTTTCAGGGGGTGAGCCTAATATAAGCCCTCCCCGCAAAGCAAGCCCTACTTAAGGGCCTGCAAGGACAGCCTGCCTGTGATGAGGTGAAGCCAATGGGGGAAGGGGGGATCTGACCCATGGTACCACGGCCTCATGGCAGCAGCACTGGGTGGGAGGCAGCAAATGGCCGTTTTTGGCATCAGGCAGCCGTTTGCCGCGTCGTGTGTCGCACCCAATGCCACTGCCATGTCTGGCAGATCCTCTCCCCCTTCTGTGCCATGAGCCATTATACCGGTTCCCTACCGCTGCCCACCTTGTTCCGCGGCCTCACGGCAGCGACATTAACCACAATGCACGAGGCGGCAAACAGCCAGTTTTCATGTGAAGTGCAGCTGTTTACCGCCTTGCGCATCGCACCCAATGCCACTGCAATGCGGCTCGGCTGAAAGCAGCCACGGAACTTCACAGCTCTGCCTACAGACCCACCAAAGCGGCTGATGGAGCCAGAGGCTCAGGGAGGGAGGGTGCTGAAGTGGGCAGTCGGGCCATTGGCAAGAGCAATGTGGCTCAGCGGAAAGCGGCCTCAGAACAAGTGGGGCAGGTAAGGAAAGAAATCCTTTCTCCCCACAGGAATTGCCTTTCTTTCCTTATCTGACTCCCAGCCCTGGGCCGTTTCTCCTTCGCGATCCGCTGCCGTGTGCACATAAACAAAGGAAGTATTTTTGGGAAACGAAAAGGACAATCAATCAATTCCAACTTCTCGTGGGAAAAAAAATCTTGTGAAGTTGGGATTGATTGACCCTTCCCTTCCCCCAAAAGCTTCCTTTGTTCCGAGGCCACTTTCCGCTGAGCCGCACTGTTCTTGCCAAAGGCCCGGCTGCCCACTTCAGCACCCTCCCTCCCTGAAACCTCCAGCGCTCCACCTGCTGCTTTGGTTGGCCTGCCGGCCCTCACCTCAGCTGCCCCGGGGCTGCAGGGGTTGGCCTTGCACAGGAAGGGCATGCGCCCCACCCACCCACCACCGTGCAGGGTAAGGTTGCCGCCCCTGCCCCCGTCCAGATGCCCTCGCCTCCCCCAAGCGTTTTTTTACTATCCTGCCTTTCAGCTGCATTCCGTTTCTCCGTTCACTTCTCAGCCTTCACCGCGTGTTTGTGGGACTATCGGTAAAAAAAAGAAGTTCAGTCAGACTTTCTAACTTCTTAAGATCTCGCAACAAGTTAGAAAGTCTGACTGAACTTTTTTTTTGTCCCACAAACACACGGTGAAGGCTGAGAAGAGAATGGAGAAATGGAATGCAGCTGAAAGGCAGGTTAGTAAAAAAAACGCTTGGGGGAGGCGAGGGCATCTGGGTGAGGGTGGGTGCAGCAACCTTACCCTGCGCAGCTTTGGCAGGTGTCTGGCGGGGTGGGAAGCAAGTGGTCCACCACCACGCTCTTGCTGCCGTGTTGCTTCTCCACCCCATGAATAGGCCCTGCCCCACCCACACGTGCTGGCGGCCTAGGGGTGCCGGTACCGGCAAAAAGTAAGCCCTCCCTGAAAGTAAAAACACTGCTTACTTCCGAGCCCAAAAGAAAGTAAGACACGGTAAATATAGGTAGTCCGAGGTACGAGCCTAATGGAGCCTGACCATTAGGCTTGTAAGTAAAAAAAAAATTGTCAAATGAATCACTCAATTTTACAAATTTTTAAAATCAAATTCATTAATTGAATTAAATGGTTTGTTAAATGTATGAAGATCTGACTATTTCCTATTTGTTAATTGATCAGTGCCTGCACTGAAAGGCTTTCCCCACTGCTGCAGGCCACCCATCAGCTGTTTCCAGTGCAGCCTTCGGCTCAGGAACTAAATTGCCTCCAAGCAGGCTGCAGAACTCTATTTGCAACTGCTTTTTTAAAAAACCCATTTGTTGCTAGTCTGCTTTAAAAAAAAAAGACACTTGCCACTAATTAGCTCAACAGTTTCCAGCCAGGCACCCAGAAGGAGATGGGGAGGGGTTTACAGAACTGTTGGCTTGTAAAAGTAACAGAGACCTGGAAGGGACCTCGAGGTCATTTAGTCTAACTCACTGCTCTCACAAGAGAGTACGTCTGATGAATGCTTAACCAATTTCTTCTTAAAAGCTTTCAGTGATGGGGCATCCACAACTTCTAGAGACAATTTAAATTTAGAATCTACAAACTGCAGTAATATATGCTAATCTCCAAAAAGAAAACACAAAGAAACACAACTTATAGAATACTTTGTGTAGATGTTGGCTAGCATTTCTACAAAGTACTTACAAAGTACTTACTGTACTTACAAACGCAAAGTATGGTACTTAAAAAGAAGAGCAGTTTCCAAAGTGCTTGCAAACTGTTTGCAAGCACTATAGAATAACAAAAAAATATTTTAAAATACTTACAGAAGCAATTCTAGCACTCCAGTCCCTTGGCGTGGGCTGCAAAAATCACTGGCTCTTGTTTGGCCATGTGACCAGGGACAACCCCCCACCCCACCCTTCTGGCTTCAGGAAATTGCATTTGTAACCCAGAGCAGCCCAGGCAAGTTCAGAGTTAAAATGGCAGCTGCTTGCAGCAGTGACCGTATCCAAGTCACAGAGGCCCCTTTTTGGTTGCAATTTTGGCTGGGATGGAGTGATCGTCTCCAAGCCCTGTAGGGTGCCTCTGTAGTTGAGCACAGACAAGAATCTGGGTCCCCAACACCTTAATTATTGCACCTAGCTGTTCTGGAGCTGAGTAAGTGGAGAATTAGAGAATTCTTTTTCACAAAGCCAGAAATCTTTTGTTTCTCAATCAGAAGGAATTCAAAGCAATTTTTGCAAAGATTGTGTTGATCAAATGATGCTGAGCAAAGAGGGTCCAGAAGCTTCTATGCTAAGGGGTCAATCTGTTCAAGGAAATAAATGCCAACCTGTATTTCCGTTTCTGTGACACGTTTACAGCATAAGCATTTACGGATCCTTCTACTTTCTTGCCCTGCAAGACCAAGAAAAAAGCAGTCACTTTCAAACAACTGAAAGCATGGCAATTGTCCTCTCATCAATTTCTTCCTCCATTGCCAACCCAACGTGTTTCACTTCCCATTACTCCCAGTTCTCAGACTCAGCAGCAAGTTCACCGACTACCCAGAAGCCGCAGAACAATGGGCAGGCAGGAGAATTATTATGTACATCTCAGAGGAAAGGCACAATAATAATGCAATTAAATCACTATGTTTCAAGAAATCTAGTCCCCTTTTCTGTTTCTTTAATAACTTCCAATTTTTGGAAGTCTGCCAACTCTGCCAGA
This sequence comes from Daboia siamensis, assembly GCA_024449315.1. Taxonomy (NCBI): domain Eukaryota; kingdom Metazoa; phylum Chordata; class Lepidosauria; order Squamata; family Viperidae; genus Daboia; species Daboia siamensis. Next base: position 388,593 of record JAKJMR010000795.1, read on the forward strand.
AAGCCAAATGTAATTATGTCCAAAAGAGGTAAGTCTGACTGCTTTTCTGGTCTCTTTCCTCACGGCATTGGTAGCTGCCAATGAATCTTTGGAATGGAATCCCTCTCTGTTAAAGAAATCTTAGAAGCACCCAGAGAAGAAAGACTAGGTCTGGATCTGACAGATGACTTAATGTAAATGTAAAGTTTTCTGTTTAACGATGGCAAGAAGAAAATGACGCCTCATAAATGGGGGGAAAATGAAAGCAATGACATCCATAGAGGGTGTGTGTAAAAAAAAAGACCAGTTATAGTATCATGAGGCAAGCCGTACTCCTGTTGTGTAAGATGTTGTCCCACGCCCACATCCTGGCACCGTGACGTTGCATCTGCTCCCTTGCTTTGTCTGACTCCCCCAACAGATCCCACATTGGAAGAGGGCAAGTAATCTAGTTTAGTTCAAAATTAGTGTAAGAGCTAATCTGTATCTAACCAGATGGCATACAAAGTTAATAAATGATGATGAATGACCAAGCTACCCAATATGACTATGGGCTACCAATAGGCGGGAAGGCCTGGAAAAAGCGTAACCTCCACCCATCTTCTACTATTTGCTGCTTGTGCCAACACAAGCGCAGCTGCCTTGGGAGCACCTGGCCTGGTTCACCTGGCACACTTCCGTTTACAGTCAGCAAATGAGTCCCTCCAGTTGGCTCCTGTGGCAGGGATGCTTCCTCTGCTTGAGTCATGGGCTCTTGACCTCCGGCACCATTGCATCCTGGGCTGCCTGGAGGATTTTGACCAGGCAGATGTTGGTTTGTTTCGTCTGGGCTTATTTTTAAAACAAGTTCAAGGCATGCAGTACTGCAGCTGTTTCTTTCTGGAACCAGGAGAAACGGGTAAAGGCTCTGCCAATTTCCCTTTCCAGATAAGTCATAGAGCAGGGGTATTATACAAAAATCACCGCTCAGAACAGTTCCAACCCCTCAAAGTCGGCTTTTAAGGGCTTTCAGAAAACAGTGGGAGCTAACCTGATCTTGGGAGGTATGCTGTCCTAAAGAAACGGCTTTCTCAAAATAATTTAACCGAATGGTCTCATACACGTTCACATTTTCATTAAAGAAAACTGCAGATGGCAACTGCAGCTATGAAATTAAGACAGTTGCTCCTTGGGAGAAAAGCTATGGCAAACCTAGACAAACCTAAACCTAGAAAGCAGAGCCATCACCTTGCTGACAAAGTTAGGGTTTCCCCAGTAATAATGTACGGCTGAGAGAGCTGGCCCATCATGAAAGCTTAGCAAGGAAGAACGGATGCTTTTGAATGGTTGGAAAAGGCCTTTGAGAGCCCTTGGACTGCAAGGAGATCCGATCCGTCCACCCTAAAAGAAATCAACCCTGACTGTCCTTTGGAAGGACAGAGACTGAAGCTGAGGCTCAAATGCTTTGGCCAATAAATGAGAAGACCCCCAGGTTGGGAAAAACTGAAGGCAACAGGGGAAGAGGAGGGCAGAGGAGGAGATGCTTAGACGGTATCACCGAGATAGCAGGCACGGCTTCGGGCAACTCCCGGAAACGGGGGAAGATGGGGGGGGGGGCTGGCCTGTACGTGGTCCATGCATGAAGAGTTGGATGCGACTAAGCAACCGAACAAGCAGCATGAGAATTTACTGGGTGTTTTTTTTTACTCTTATACGTTAACTAGAGCTGAGACTTCCCCCCCCCTCTTCACTCTTTTTTTTCCTACTTCCTTTTGTGGATTACAAACTGTATCTTAAGCATGTCCCGATTTGCATTTAAGTTTTATTTCAACACTAACCACAACATGGAGGAAAAAGCTGGGAATATAATGCTTTTCTATACTCTTTTATATTAACTGTAAATTCAGAATTTTTTTTTATTATTCTACCACATCTTCAAGGCGATCCAAATTGCCAACATAGAACATAGAATCATTGGGCTAGAAGGGACCTTGCAGGTCTTCCAGTCCATCCCCATGTCCAAGGCAAAAGTCCTTATACCATTCTGAACAAATGACTGTCCAGTCTCTTCTTGAAAACCTCCAGTGATGGAGCACCCACAACTCCAGGAAGGAAGTCGTTCCATTGATTAATTAACTGCTAGGAAAATTCTCCTTAATTCTAGGTTGGATTTCTCTTTAACAAACTTCCACCCATTACTTCCTCTCTTGCCCTCTGGTGCTTTGGAGAATAGATCAATCCCCTCTTCTCTGTGACAGCCCCTCAAACACTGGAAGGCTGCTATCACATCACTGCTAGAAACGAGCTGGAAGGGACCTTAGAGGTCTTCTAGTCCAGCCCCCCGCTCAGGCAGGAGAACCCATACCATCTCAGACAAGTGACTGTCCAGCCTCTTCTTAAAAACCTCCAGTGATGCAGCGCCCACGATTTCTGAAGGCAAGCTGTTCCACTGGTTAATTGTCCTCACTGTCAGGAAGTTTCTCCTTAATTCCAGCTTGCTTCTCTCTTTGATCAGCTTCCAACCATTGTTTCTTGTCCTGCCTTCTGGTGCTTTGGTGAATAGTTTGACCCTCTCTTCTTTGTGGCAGCCCTTCAAGTACTGGAACACTGCTATTATATCTCCCCTATGTCTTCTTTTCTTTAGACTAGCCAGACCAAAGTCCTGCAGCGGTTCTTCGTATGTTTTGGCCTCCAAGCCTTTGATCGTCTTAGTTGCTCTTCTCTGAACTTTTTCCAAGGACTCAACATCTTTTTTGTAGTATGGTGGCTAAAACTGGTTGCAGTATTTCAGGTGTGATCTCACTAGGGCAGGGGTAGGCAACCTCCGCTCTTTTATGACTCATGGACTTCAACTCTCAGAATTCCTGAGTCAGGAATTTTTTGGCTGCTGCACACTGCTGGCTCATAGTCAAGTGATCATCCATTAGGACTCCAAGATCCCTCTCACAGTTGCTGTTTTTAAGGCAGCTCTTGCCTAAGCTGTACTTTTATCTTTGATTTTTCATGCCTAAATGTAAAACCTTACTTTTCTCCACATTAAAACTCATTTTGTTGGATAGGGCCCATTGTTCAAGTTTGTCAAGATCTTTTTGGATCCTGAGCTTGTCTTCTGGGATGTTGACTATTTTTGCAGTTTGCTGTCAATCTGGAAATTTGATGAGTTCCCCTTCTATTCCCTCATCTAAATCATTGATGAAGATATTGAAGAGTGCTGGGCCTAAGACGGAACCTTGTGATACCCCACTGCTTACTTCTCTCCATGTGGATGTAGTGCCATTGAGGATTACTCGTTGTGTACAGTTTGTCAGCCAGCTACAAATCCATCTGGTGGTGATGTTGCCTATTCCACCTTTTTCTAGCTTACCAAGGAGTAGATTGTGGTCTACTTTGTGGAATCCCTTACTGAAATCTAAGTATACTATGTCCGCAGAATTTCACTTGCCTACTAATTTAGTCACTTTATCAAAAAATGAAATAAGATTGGTTTGGCATGATCTGTTTTTAATAAACCCATGCTGACTACTAGTTATAATTTCGTTTGCTTCTAGTTGTTTGCAGACCTGTTTTTTGATTATCTTTTCCAGGATCTTCCCAAGTATTGATGTTAGACGATTGGTCTGTAGTTTCCTGGGTCTGTTTTTTCCCCTTTCTTGAAGATGGGAACCACATCAGCCCTTTTTCAATCCTCAGGTACTTCCCCGGTGCTCCAGGATTTTTGAAAGATATGATGTTCTGAGATAACATCTGGCAGTTCCTTCAGTACTCTGGGATGTAATCTGTCAGGGTCCCGGTGATTTATATTCATCAAGGTCGGATAGGTGTTCTCTTACCATTTCTTGCTTATTTTAATTTTTGTTTCTAGTTTGTCTTTTGCAGTAGTGTTTTTGGTATGTTGTGCTATAATTTCTTTTTGTGTGAAGACTGATCCAAAGTGAGTTAAGCAGCTCTGCTTTCTCTCTACTGCCTGTTACTTCCTTGCCATTTTCTCTCTTTAGTGGACCTACAGTTTCCTTTCCTTGTTATTAATATGTTTAAACTTTTTTTTATTATCCTTGATTTCTGTTGCAAGTCTTTATTCATTCTGAGCCTTTGCTTTCCTGACTTCGTCTTTGCATGTTCTGGCTGTCTGCTGATAATCGGCTTTAGTTATGTGCCCCTCTTTCCATTTATTGTACTTGTCCTTTCTGTCTTTCAGTTTGTCAGAGATATCTTTGTGCAGCCATGCTGGTTTCTTCTTGAATTTCTTGTTTCTCTTTTTCAGTGGTATTGTGCTGGTTTGGGCTTTTATGATAGCATTTTTCAGAATTTCCCACGCTTCTTGGGTTGTTTTCCCCTTTAGGATTTTCATCCATGGGATCTTTCTTAGGTTCTCTCTAAGTTTGCTAAGTCAGCTCTATTGAAGTTTAAGACATTGATTGAATTATGTTCTATTGCTTGTGTTTGCATTATTTTGAATTCCAGTATGAAGTATGGCATCCCTTTCTATCCTGTTCATATTGACCAGTCGGGATCCTAAGGAGGGAAGGAAATGTGCCCTAAGAGATCCTGAAGCTTGAGTCCAAGCATTTTAAAAGCAGGATGGGAGTAGAACTTGACAATCTAGAGATTTACAGAGTGGCTGGAGTATCGGTGACCTGTCTCTCCTGCTAAGCTCCCGGTTGCTAGATTTCACATCAACTGCAATTTGTGGCCTGTCTACAAGGGCGAAGTGCATGACAACTGCCTAACTGGGCTGGGGCTGAAGCTGGGCTGAGGTCCTGCTGGCTGTGGCTGCCTCTGCTGCTCCAGGAAGCCCAGGAGAATGCCAGTCAGAAGCAGCAGCAGCAACAACTGCCAAGGGCAGGTCTGCTTGCACCTGGCTGGTTTGTACAACAGGAAGTGGGGGAGGCCTTGGAAGAGAGCCCCCACACCTTGCCATCTGCAGCCAAGGCCTGGGCCCTTTCAGCAACCATTGTTCCCACGCCACACAGAAACGGGAGTTGTCTTCCCCTTTAGGATTTTCATCCATGGAATCTTTCCTAGGTTCTCTCTGAATGTTGTTAAAATCAGCTCTTTTGAAGTTTAACATTGGTTGAATTATTTTCTATTTCTTGTGTTTGCATAATATTGAATTCCAGTATGACATGGTCACTTTCCCCAAGGTTCTGGCAACCTCAACTCCCTCTATCACTTCTTCTCTTAGTAAGAATTAGGTCCAGTAGCGCTTTACTTCTAGTTCCCTCCTCCACCTTTTGGATGACAAAGTTGTCGGCTAAGTTGATTAGGAATCTGTTTATCTCCCGCTCATTGCAGAGTTTGTCTCCCAGCTGATATCTGGGTAGTTGAAGTCTTCCATTACTACTGTGGTATGCTTCCTACGTACATTTGTTAACTGGTTGACAAAGAGTTCATCTATTTCTTCTGATTGGTTGAGTGGCCGGTAATATATACTTATGGCAATGTCACTTTTTTCCTTTTTATATTGACCCATATACATTCTGGAGGGATTTTATCTTTGATCACATCCATTTCTGTAGATATGCAGTATTCCCTTACATACAGTGCAACTCCCCTCTTCTTTTTGTAGTTTTGTTTCTTTTGAACTATTTGTATCCATCCATCAGTCCATTCCAGTCATGGATTTCATCCCACCAGGTTTCTGTAATGCCAACTATGTCATACCTGTCTTTGTGTACTATTGCTTCTAGTTCTCCGTTTGTTCCCCAAGCTTTGAGCATTTGTATATCAACATTTAAGACTTTTATGCCTGTCAGTGGGTGTGTTTCCTGGATCTACCGATTGTTTTCATTTTTTCTCATCACTCCCTACCTCTTTGTTTTCTTGGGATTTGTGATTGGGTTTGTGTTCTAGAGATTCCAGAGATTGGTCACCCTCCCCCCTCAATTTTAGTTTAAAGCCCTCCTGATGAGTTGGGCCAGTCTTTTTCCGAGTACATTTTCCCATTTTCGTGAGGTGTAGCCCATCCCTTGCCAAGAGTCCTTCACAAAGGAAATGCAGTCCATGGTCCAGGAAACCAAAGTTTTCTTGGTGACACCAACCCTTTTGCCAGTGGTCTATTTCTAGAATTCTTTTTTCCTCTCAATGGGTGTTGGACTTTTGTTGGGAGTACTGATAAGAACACTACTTGTGCTCCTAGCTCCTTAACTTTATTGTCTAGTAGTTGCTTATAATCTCTCACTATTGTACTCAGGTTCTTTGTTGTGTTATCCGTCCCAATATGAAGGAGGAAGAAAGGGTAGTAATCTGTGGGCCTAATTCTTTTGGTTGGGTTCTCAGCCACATCTTTTGATTTTTGCTCCAGGGAGACAACATACTTCCCTGGATTGTATGTATAGTCTGCAGATGGCTGATTCTGTTCCTTTGCTTTTCTGTTTGTCTCAGGTGTATTTGTTGATGTGACTTTTAAGGGATGTTTAGTGCTGTTTCTTTGCTAAGTGTCTGCACGTTTTCTTTGAGGGGGAGGCTGTGGGTCTGTTTATTTCCATCTAGGGGGAGAAATCAATTGCTCAGTTTTAATGGGGCTGCTTCTGTTTGGGTTAGATTGGGCAGTAGAGGTTTGTTAGATGTATGCTGTTTCCTTTGATTATTGTGTTTCCTTGTATGTGTGACATACCTCCATTTGTCTTCCTCCAAGGATTTATCAGCAGGGTCAGTTCCTCTAGGAGTTGTTTGTCCGTTGTTTGGTTCGGTTTGGGTGGAGCTTTCTTGCATAGGTTGGAATTTGGCTAGAGTGGAACCCTTACTTTTTCTTCTAGTATTTGCACATGCATGGAAGTATTTCTTCTCTTTGCTAGACTAGACATACCATCGTATGATTTAGCCTCTAGACTCATTATCACCTTTGCTGCTCTTCTCTGCATTCTTTCTAGAGTCTCAGCATCTTTTTTGTATCACGGTGACTAGAACTGGACAGTGTTACATTTAAATTTTATTTCAACATTAGCCACAAGAGGGAGCAAAAGACTAATTTTTCAGTATAATTTCATAATTATTACATTTATTCTATAACCCTAACCCTAACAAGAGAGGTGGAATTGCAGACAAAAATGCACAAAGCCAAGGTTAAAATTGTCTACGGAGATTCTCAATCATCCAGGTCACAGTTATCCCAAATGCATTCAAGAAGGCATTCAACCTTGTCTCTTGGTTAAAAGCCTCCTAGAATGCATATTGGTTAATATATTAGGAAAAAAGAATTACACAGCCATAGGTGTATACTACAGGCCACCCAAACAAGCAGAGGAAACAAATGAATCTTTTGCTAATCAGTTAAGGTGTGCAAGAAGCATGCTACAGGAGTAATGGGGGACTTTAAGTACCCTGTTATTAATTGGGAAACAGACTCTGCACATAGTGGGAGATCAAATAGGTTCCTGATGAACCTAACAGACAACTTTGTCATCCAAAAGGTAGACAAGAAGAACTAGAGCAGGGGTCAGCAACCTGAAACAGCAAAAGAGCCACTCGGAACCGGTTCCGTCACACACACAAAGAAGTGGGAGCCGCAAAATGTGCACACGCATGCGCAGAACAACGCAAAATGTGCACCAATCCTGCCCCTGTCCACCTCTAGTATGGACGGCTCTGCCATCCTGACTTTTCCTCCCTCAGAAAAAACTGCTCTCCCCCCACCCTGCGCGCTCTCTCTCTCTGGGACTTTTTTCTTTCCGCCTTTTGAGAAGCTTCGGGATCAGCTCCTGCCCTGGATCGCTTGCACTGCACCAATCCTCGGCAGCCCCGATGCCCACGCCGCATCCTGAGCCCAGTGCCGCCAGCTTACCGGGGAAGGGGGGGACTCGCAGGCCGAGAACGACCGCGGAGGGCCGCACGAAGACGAGGAAGGAAACATTCTTTCAGAAGATCCCGCCCGGCCCCACCTCGGAGGCATCGGGCCCTTCCCCGGCTGAAGGAAGCTTCGCGAGCATCTCCTGCAGCGCGGCTCCCCTGAGCTGGGAGGCACCTGCGCAACAGCGGGTCTCCCTGGCGACGGGCGCTGGGTCGCGGCGCTGCCTTCAGCCTGTGCACCACCGGAGCCACCCGAGCACCCTGCCCCTCCCCCTGGGGCCTCCAAACCTCTGCTGCCCCGTTTGGAGAGGCCTCCAAACCTCCGCCACCCCGAAAGAAACATGGACGAAGGCAGCAGGTCTCCAAACCTCCTCCGCCCTGTTTGCAGGGTTACTGGCTTCGTCCATGTTTGAGGAAGCCGGCAGATCTCCAAATGGGGCGGAGGAGGTTTGAAGAGCAGCTCTCCAAACTGCCGCCACCCCGTTTGGAGAGCTGCTGCCTTCGTTCGCGTTTCTTTCGGCCCCGAAAGGCACCAGCTCTCCAAACCTCCGCCGCTCCATTTTCTCAATGGGACTTGAGCCGCGGGTTGCCGACCCGTGAACTAGAGGATCATCTATACTGGTCTTGATTCTTACTGAGATAAGATGATAGAAGGGGTTGAAGTTGCAGGATTTTAAGTGGAGTTTAAGAGAGTTGATTTCAATGAACTAAGAAAAAGTTTAGGAATGATTTCATGGATGGAAACCCTAAGGGGGAAAACAACTCAAGACAATTGAGAAACTCTGAAAAATGTGATTATAAAAGCCCAGTCTGGCACAATGTTACTGAAAAAGAAAAATAAGGGTTCCCAGAGGAAACCATCATGACTGCATATGAAATTGTTTGACAAACTGAGAGAAATAGAATACAAGTATAAAAAATGGAAAGAGGGACACTAACTACAAAAGAATACCAGCAAATAGCCTGAATATGCAAGGACAGAGTCAGGAAAGCCAAGGCTCAGAATGAACTAAGACTTGCAACAAATGCCAAAAATAATTTTAAAAGCTTCCTTTAAAATATAGGAAACAAGAAAAAAAATCAACCAAGTGGGAGTATCAAGATCACAAGATGTGATATTGCACTTTATACAGCATTAATAAGACCACACTTAGAATTTTGCATCCAGTTTTGGTCACCATGATATCAAAAGATGCTGAGAACTTAGAATGAGTGCAGAGAAGAGGAACAAAGATGAATTAGGGGTCTGAAGTTAAAACATATGAAGAATTGTTGCAAGAACTGGGTTTGTCTAGTCAAGAGAAGAATTAGGGATGACATGACAGCAGTCTTCCAGGAATTGAGGGTCTGTCACAGACAACAGGGGGTTGATCTATTCTCCAAAGCACCTGATGGCAGGCAAGAAGCAACAGCTGGAAGCTTATCAAGGAGAGCTACAACCTAGAACTAAGGAGAAATTTCCCGACAGCGAGAACAATTAATCAGTGGAATGCTTTGCCTCCTAAAGTTTTCATGCTCCCTCACTGGAGGTTTTCAAGAAGAGACTGGACAACCATTTGTCTAGAATAGTATAATGTCTTCTGCTAGAACAGGGTTTGGACCTCCAAGGTCCCTTCCAGACCTGATTGGACCTGTTCTATTTGAGTGAAAAGGCATACATTAATCATAGTAAGCTCATTTTGCTTTCTATCTATGGGCAAACAGTAAGCTACAGAAAAAAAGCTGTTCTCTACATTAGTTGGGTCTACTAAGAAGATCCCTGTTAAGGAACTTCATTTTTTATTCATAGGGAAAATGCACATGTGATAAGAAGAGTTTCTTTTCCTTTATCGTGCTTCTTGGTTCTCCCATCTTTTCATTTTGCACATTAATTTCAGCCTTTAACTACATGGAAGCGTACTCAGCAGACTTTCTGGCTTGTGATATCTCAGGAGCATTGCTCAAACTGAACACTTAAATATTTTGCAATAAGAGTGGCTCTCTCTTTTTCGAAGCACAACAGTGTTTCTCAAAAGTTGGATTCAGGACTCACCAATGTTGTAATTTTTCCTTGCACATCCTGCTTGCAGCTTGTCACCTTAACAGCAGATGTAGCTGACACAAACATTTTAAAGTTTAAGGGAAAAAAATCTGCTTGCCTTTGTGGTGTCAAATGAGGCAAATCCCATCATTTTCATCATTTCAATTTCTTCTTCTGTTTTGCCTTCCAGGTCTTCTTCTGCACAAGAAAATAAGAGATGGCATGGTGATAAAATAATGCTCATTCCCACCCTAAGCATTATCTAATAGCAAGTATAACAAATGATTCTGGAGCAGCAAAACAGCAAACTCCTTGACTCAAAAACCAGGGCAACAGAAGCTTTTCCTGAATTTCAGCTGGGCCTGAAATGGATCCAAGCTCCAACTATGCTTACAGCTGGATGACTACCAGCCTCACCATGAAAGGGATCTGAGCAATTGGGCCTAAACGTCACGATCCTTTTCCTCAGGCAACTGATCCCCAGAGAGAGACCTCATAAACTCATAAGTTATTGCATTAGGTCCAATGTGCTTTATTGTTATTATTTTGTTTCTCATTTGTAGTCCTGCAATTTTGAAGAGAATATTATTGGAAGTGCTCAAAAAAATAGACCATCCAATCAGGGAGGACTGCATTGGAAACAGGTGCTGCTTTATCAGAAGTCATCAATAATGATGTGGAAAGTTTTTAAGGTTTAAATACAGGACATTAAGAGAGCGGGCATCAGAATTTCATTTTTTACTATGTGTCAGTATGTTCACAGAAAAAAGTGACAATAAAGCTTATCTTATCATTAGCTCTCAGTAAAGGAATAGGGAGGTTTTGTCTGCTCCAAGACCAGGAAATGACCAAACAGTCCAGTGTGGATTGTTCAAAGGCTTCCTTGTCCAATGCACAAAGCAAAGACTGGAAACTGAGACCCCACAGAAAGGTGTGCAATCTCCGTCACTACCTGTGATTTGACGTTCTTTGCCTTTGACATCTTTGCTGTCCTTCTTCTCATCCTCTCGCCTTTCTTTCTGCCGGGAAGGAGAAGCAGAACTAGATCTATGCCGCCGAGGAGATCTAGAATGTCAAACCAGCGCAGGTTTCACTTTAACAGCAAAGAAAATGATGAGAAGTATTTGTATTATGAGACAAAATGAAGAGTGTTTTTATTATTTTCAAATAACTAGAACAGGGGCATTAAAGCAGAAGCAAGGGATGTGTGCTAGAAGTATAATTGCATCCTCATAAACAATCATCACTGTTTGTTTTCCTTTAATGTGGCAGGAAAAAGAACAGATCTAGATCAGTTTGCCTATCACAGGAATGCAGCCCTCCTTGGAGGCCTCAGATAGCTTTAAAGGCACATTTAAAGTATGGTTTCAACTTTTCAGCAGATGATGGGTTTTGTTTTTCTGTTCCTTGAACCTCCTCTCATGAACAGGCACTCTTATAGACAATTTGTATGTCCTTGTCCTGTCTCTGTTTGTCATTCAAAGTATACATTCATTTGCATATGTTTCTCCATCAGTTCCGCAAACTGGATTTAAATTCCTTGGGCATCCAGGCAGAGGGTATAAGTTACATTGGGGCTCAGTGCTGCTTGTCACAAGGGAAAGCATCAACAGGAGTCCTGCCAGCGCCCACAGCAGCCACACCATCGGCCTCTTCATGATATGAAAGGGAGAAGAAGCCCTCAGATAGCACATACTGCTTATTCCTCACAACCTGACAGACAGATTACACTGAAGGCTAGAGATTGCTGCATGGACACCCTAGTCCACGTGAAACCATGTGTATTCACATACTCCCTGCTATAGAGCTACTGACCCAGTCTTATTTTTTTTTGGTCTCCAAAAGAGGCACCAGGTCTTATTGTGTGTGTGTGTGTGTTTTCCACTCACTTCACAGTGGCGGCATCGACAGCCTCGCCCAGCCAGACCCCTTCTTCTGGGGTCAAAGAAGCAGCTTCATTCTGCAGGTGGGAATGGAGCTCCGGCCTGCATTTCGCCATCAGAGGCCTTTGCAGCTGAGAACCGAGCTATGGATTCAATCCATAGCTCCATTCTCAGCTGCAGAATAGGTGGGCCAGTGGGACAAGTGTCAATCCATGGGAGGCCTGGCTGCAATGATAAGTTCCAACCCGCCCTAGCTTGATTTTTAGGCATGTGCCTTGCCCCAAAACTAGGGCTTATTTTTGGAGTAGGTCTTACTTTCGGGGAAACATGGTACCTAAAGATGTGACCAAGTGGGGTTTGACTCCTGGTGAGGACACAGACATAGCCAGGTAATATTCTTGGCCATGGCATGCCAGGACATTGCCTAGTGTCTTCCTTAGAGACATTTTTCAAGATCCTAGTCTAGCCACACTATTCTCTGATCTTCCACCCAAACACCAGGCCCAGGCCTCATTCTCATTAGCTTCGAGTCTAGGCGAGACAGCCCTGCACTGTCCCTAATGGGACATTCAGACAAGGAGCATCTAGAAACCAGGTAAAACACTTATTTCAGTCACTGACCATCATAAAATGAAAACTACAAAAATTTACAATCATTCTAGTATGGACAGCCTATATAAAATTTGAATTACTAACATAGAGCTTACAATTGTTGTATTCTTAAGCTCTATACGGAAATTATATTTCTAATACTATGCAAACAAGTATAGTACATTTATGTATAAAATGATATGAAAAAAATAACTAGCAAGAATATAGCATCCTTGTAGTTGTATGTTGTTATTAACATTAAAAAGATCATTTTGATGTAAATTATCCAATTCCTTTGTTTTGGTTGTCAGACCTAAATTATTTATTTGGGTACAGTTATAAATATCAGCTAGCTATGCTTGCAAAAACCCTTATAATCAGCAGTCCAATAAATCTGTAGCCACGATACTAAGGAGTAATTTCAATTTGATTACAATTTAATAAATGAACAAATATTAGAAAAACAGTAATTATATATATTTTTCTTTTTGAAATAATTGGTAAAAGAATCTCAGTGTGACTGCACAATTTCTAAAGTCTGTTTAGATAAGGCATTTAGAAGAGTTTTGACGTCTCCAAATTTAAATTAGATGAAGTAAATAATTCTGCTCCGTCATAATTTCCCACAACAATGGCAGTCAGCAAGGCTATTCTTATTTAAGCTGCCTACTATTTATGGAACACAAAGTTAGTTGCTACAGTACCACCACCGTCACTTTCTCACCTGGATCTCCGTCTATGTGGAGAACGAGAACGGCTTCTCCTTCTGTCTCTTTCTCGAGATCTTGATCGCTCCCGTCTCCTCCTCTCTCTTTCACGTGAGGTGGATCTGGAACGCCGACGTTCTTTTTTACAGAGTAAAACAACAGATGTAATAAGTCCCTTGGATTAAAGAGGAATATTTCTCCTAAACTAATACATTACACCTAAAATACTGTCACAATTTCAGCAAATTTGGTCCTCCAGATACAGAAGCTTTACAGACTGCTCCAATATTAAATAATACTCTTAGTGCTCTCTGAGCTTGGTTGTTTTCTTGCAGACATTTAAATAAGACTGTTTTTTTAAACTGAGTTCTATGCTTTTATTCAACTCTTCTTCTATGAAACTTACAGTATCATATAGAGTTAATTCCAATTTCTCTTGGTTTAGAATAAGCAAAACATATTCAAAGGGAAAATATAAAAGGTATTTTGCCATCAATAGTTATGTGTGATTTAAAACACTGTTCTATATCCTGCAATGTTCCCTTAAAAATGAACAATAGACCCAGAGAATACCGGAGAAAAGATATTGGTCATGAGCATGGTGTCATGGTTCCGACAGATGCAATTCTGTAAAGAACCTCGAGGCATTGTTTACCTTAAGGAGTCTTTAATCAAGAGCTTCCGCACCTACATGGTCAAGCTGAAATCTGGATTCCCCTCCCCAACCCTAAGCACACAGTATCAAAGCGCAATTCCTCCCTCTAGTTTACAGTCACAAATCACATTCTCCAATTAGCTTGAATTGTAAGCTTTCCCTCCTGTTAAACAACCGGCCAAATTCTTATCTTCTCATTTCAAACAGACTTGAGAGACATTCTTCCCACTGCCCCCCACAGCATCAACTAACTTTAAAAGTAACACACAAGTTTTAAAGAAGGAAGGCTGCCTCTCCACATGTTGTCAAAGCAACAGCATCTGAGGTTAGCAGCGTTGACGCATGGATTAGGCTAGAAAAGAAAGCAGCGCAGCTTTGATAGTAAAACACAACTGGCGTTTAGCAATATATAGGATTGCATGAAAATTACAAATGCTACCTTCAGGTTTTTTTAAAAAATTCAACCTTAACGCAAGGGCGAGGAAATGAGGAGAGATGCAAAAGGCCAGATGAACACCAAAGGCCCCTCTCCTCTCCCCTCCTCGGTCTGCCGCCGGAAGCCAAGAGGCGCGGCCCAGTTTTCCCCAAACCGCCCGAGGGGGGCCGGGGGCCTGCCGAGGAGAGCCTGCGCCGCGTCCAAAGGCAGCCACCGCACCCCCGCTACATGCGCTCCAACGGCCTCGGGGCGGCCTCTCCGGACGGGGGCAAAAGCACGGAGCGGGGCGGCCTGAAAACGGGCCCTGCCTAGCGCGCAGGGCCCGGGCTGGGCGGAGGGAAGAAGGCTAGGAAGCCGCAGACGCCCCGGAGGAACCAGGCCCCGCCGCCCCACAATCCGCCCGCGAGGCTCACCCCTCCGCGCGGGCGACCGGGAGCGGCTGCGGCCCATCGCAACTCCCGCCCGGCGCCCGACCCAGGCGAAATGCGCTTCCGGCGCTTGCTCCCGGAACTTCCGGTGAGGCGGCCCGCCCCTCCTTTCACCTCCGGGCGGAAACGGCCTCCGCGCCAGGGGTTCCGCCGGGGGCACCAGCCGGTGCGGCTCCCTTTGGCGGGGCGCTCCGAGGGGAAGCCCTGGGTGGGAATTATGGTTTTAGGTATCTGAAGGGCGCCGTTTTTGGCGCTGTTATTCTCATTCCTAATTGTTATTATATTCCAACTTTTGAATGTATAAGTACAGTGACCACGTGTCCTTTATTATAAAGACAGTCCTTTACTTCAGAAAATCTTTATTACAATATGCATTTTTATAAAGTTTTTCTTGGTTTTGATCTTGAATTTTCATTTGAAAAAAGTTTGTAACAGTTACAGTTTTTTATCATTTTGAGCCTCTCAGATTTGCCCCATTTTCAGGGTTGTCCTTAATTTTTCTCAAATAAAATATGGTCCCCATATTACAAGGCAGTGAACATCCCTGCCTCCTCTTTTCCCCCACAACCCTGAGAGAGAAGGAAGGGCCGCAAGTCCTGCATCAGCTCTCATATTTAGAGAGGCCTAAAACTCACCTTGACTGTTTTGCTGAACTGCTGCTTCCGTTAAAGGATCAAAGGATGTCCTGGGAGGAGAACTCTAGCATTCACATAGTGCTTTTCCCAGGATGGTGAGCTGCTTTTTCCGGATTTTCTTGCATGGAACTTAATACCACTAGGAACTCTTGATCTTTGGCTGTGGCTTGGCTCTAGTACAGCCTTTTTATTGACCACCCTGGCCACAGCTAGTGGAAATGAAGTTTAATCTTTGGGGCTCCATCGCTAGAGGTTTTAAGACAAGACTGGACAGCCATTTGTCTGAAATGGTATAGGGTCTCCTGCTCGAGCAAGGGGTTGGACTAGAAGATCTCCAATATCCCTTCCAACTCTGTTATTCTATATCTTTAAGAAGTTGCCTCTGGGGCGATTCCTATCCAGCTGTCCTAGGGCAAATGCCAGAGTTCAATTTGGAGACAGTTTCAGCTCCTCTTGCCACCTCCCATCAAATGATCAAATGGTTGCTGGCCAAAAGCCAAGAAGTGCAGCAGGATGTAAGGTATGTTCATAGGTTACAGTATTCTAGCAAGAATACACAATGCCTCCAAATGGAGAGTGCCAGCAAAGTATTTACTATTTTAAAATAGCTTTTTCCTCCTAGAAATAATTGTCCATTTTGTAACTGGAATATAGTAGAAGAATTTAATTTACCATCTAGTGTACATGATGTTCAACTGCTGAGAAAAGTATGATCTGGAAAATGGAATTTCTACCAGTAATCTTTCAAAATAGACTGATGGGCCTGATATTTTAGCTTTTGACTAAGTGTCTTGTGCTTTGTTTGGTTAAAAAACAGAAATTTCCAAAACAATTTGGTATTCTGGTAAAAGTTTATTGGTATATTCTTTTTCTTTTTAGATCAATCAGATGAGACAAAAAGCAGTTTAAGGAAGTCTCTTATTCAGACATTTAGCAATGTTTGGCCTAGCAATGTTGGAATTGGGGGTGGCCACTTCTACCTTGGCAGAAGAGTACAACTGCTTTACTACCATTGGATAGTCAAGCAGAAGAGTGTAGACAGCCACCTTCAAGGACAAACATGCATCAGCAACAGCAGAATGGCAAAGCAGCACAACTGGGAAGGCCTCAAAACTGCTAACTCACCAAATTTCTTTGAAGATAACTACTCCAGTGTCTGGAAACAAAAGTATGGTATAAAAAGGAAAATATGAAATTGCCAAGGAACACAAACCATCAAGAATTAAGTTGCCAGTCTAATTTTCTCAAGAAATGAATGTACAGGGAAAAAAAAACACACGGTTTTGTGAAGTAATTGAAGGAGAGAGGAATCTTGAGTTGCGCAAGTGATTGCTTGATAAGCAAATTCAAAGGTAGGCTTTATAATGTCAGTCAAGGGCCAAAGTGAGGGAGGCTGTCTTTATTTACAGAGGGAAACATTAAATAGCACTTTAAAGCAACGATTGTCAGACACAGACATTTAAATTTTTGCAGTTTACTTGAGATACATTGCATTATTATTACATCTCCTTCTGACTGACCTGGGCCTCTGATAATTGGGGGTGGGTGAAAGACCTCCAGGATGTTCTTGCACTTGTCAGAGCTAGAATCTGTTACCCATTGACTCCCAGGGCCACTTTTTTCCTCTTTCTCTGTGGAAGACCAACCACCTCCAAGGACTTGGGACCAGTTGTGGTTCAGGCTGCTCTTAATGCCAGGGTGCTGCACTTTGCTTAATAGAGAAACTCAACAACTGTGATCCAAGAACACAGAAAAATAAACCTACCAGTAGTTCTGGTTTGATGTTTGTTAGATATCAATCATAATTTCAGCAAATCTATCACTGCCTTTTCCTTGTTTTGGAAACACCAGTTTGTTGTTTTTGCAAATTCAGTATCTCAATCTCCTTCTTGAGATGATTAGCTTTATCTCAGGCTATGTATATTTTGCAATCACATTGTTTTGGAGATGTAAAAAGTGATTTGGGGCACAATATCTTGCACGACCGTGCACAGACCATCCTCATGCCTCTCTCACGGGTGGCCTGTGTCTCCTGCCCACCTTTGCCCATTTCCAGATCAGCAGTGAAGCCCTCAGATTTTCTCATCAGCACTAAGTTCATTTGAGAGCCAGAACAGGTAAGATGGAAGAGGCCAGAGCCACAGATGGGCGTGCCTAGTTTAAGTTCCAGTGCGAAAAAGAGCTTAAAAGCATTACTTTTTCATCTTGGATTCCTTGCTCGGATGAGCTTTTCTATATCATCCCCTTGGAAAGAGGCTGACTCAGCTTCACTTGAGAAACACTGCCCAACTTTTCTGGATTAGAGGGAAAGCTATCAATCACCTGCACAATACAGCAGTAATTGAAGTTATTTCAAAAGTGCACGCTTGAACACTGTTAACATGAAACAAATGTTTCTGGGAACAGCTGCACACTTATGAGTAATTACTAAATTGACACGTAATTATATGGTGAGGAGTCTTTTTCTCTAACTTAAATACCTCACTTCCAAGTCCTATAAAGGGAAAGGTGTTTATACATTTACTTGCTTGATATTTTCCAAGGGCTACAATCCACCAGGAACCTATTTAGTGTAGAATGGTGCTGGAGGAAGGGTATCTAATAGGATTTTAAAATGTTTAGATAGTATAAGGAACATTTGACTATTTAGCCAGATTTTTTTGCTTTGAGAAATTATTCAGAAGATGGAACTGACACTCAACACAGTTGAGAGAAACGACTGCATCAAATGAGAGAGCAGTGGGTAAAAATAAGGGAAAGATCCAAGGTTTAAAATAGGTAATTCTGTTTTACACAGAGTGAGGTTTCCAATTAACCATGAGTAAAACTTAATGTGATTATCTCTAAGATAGCCGGTCCATTGGTCTTGGGGGCAGGTAGCCCTGGCTCCTCAAACCCTCTTTGGAGTGCGGAGCCAAGAGCTGCTGAGGGCATTCGGACAACAGTTGTCCCTGCCCCCATTTTGAAACTCTGCAAGGACGAGGAGCCCCTTGGTTTGATTCCTTCCCATAAAAGCTTCACCCCTTGCCCCTTCACCTCCACCGGCCCCTGCAAACACCACCGGAGTCAGCTATGTTGCCAAGCAACTGCCAGGACGTTTGTTGCTGGCAGCTCTGGTGTTTGTGTGTGTATGTGTGTAAACACATCTTCAGGTTTTGCATTTTTGCAGCATCCACTTTACCACCCCTTAATAATGGTACATATGATGGAAAAGGTCCTCGTTCATGGGGTCTAATTCAATGGTGGCAGGAACAGATTGCTGCTGCTAAGAGGTGCACACTTGGATCGATCCGAGAGAGGGTGGAACTCTTGTCAGAAAATCCAGTCTTGATCCCTCTAATTGTCAGCGGACAATTCAGCAAGTGCTTTATTTAATTACTTGATTTATGTGCCATTTTTCTGTTTTCACTGAACTCCTGTTCTGCTTAAGCTGAATGACAAGACCAAAAACTGTGCCAGAGCCCCAGTTCACCGTTCACAAGCACTGGAGTCCCCAACATTTAGGTTAGCCTGGCGTTCTCTCTCCACTATTTCACAGGGCTACTCTTTGTTGGACTGCTCGGTAGTGAAACCGGGGGCTTTGGATAGCATTTGTTCAGCTGCTGTACTGACACACAAACTGTCACTCAGAATCACTTGTTTCATCTTTGGGTATGCCATTGAAGCAACAAAATCAGGAAGAAAGATGCAGTTTGATTTAAAAATATGCTTAATAACTGTCAAGATTTCTCAACTTAAGCCCACATTCTTTCTTTTAATGGAGTAATGGAGTTTGACTCCTGTGGTCCACAGCCAAGGGCCCAGACTGCTTAATGGGCCAAGGAGCAGTTCTTCAACCTGCAGAGCTGGTGAGCTGGTCAGAGAAGAGGGGCCTGAAAAGTGGGCAATGCAAAACCCCCTCAGCCTCTTCCAAGGTGGATTCTCTGTACATGCCTATCATTAAACGGCTTAACAGAATTGGCTGGTCTGTGGAAACGCCAAATACAGAGATACTGGTATGTTTGTATTTTGCTAAACATTTCCAGCTGTCTACTTTGCATATTCTGAATTATTTACTTCTCAATTTCCTATCGATTAGTGCTTTATGAAGAGCTGCTCATTTCTTTTGTAATAAGGACCAAAGATTTGGTCATTTTTACAAAAGAAGTGAGCAGCTCTTCGCAAAGCACTAATTTAAGTTTTGAAGTACAAGGAAAACTTGGCTTTAGATCGAGTTCAAGAAGGGCTTGACTGTTTTACCACCAAACTATGATTAAGACTTTTTGCATGCATTTTCACAAGCACACACATATACAAAAGGAGCAACGTCAGCATCTTTGCCTGACTCAGGTGAACTGGCTCCTTTCCAGGATGCAAACTGGCCTGGGTAGCTAAGCTACCCTGTATTTTATCACAGAGTGGATCTCAGGAGATCCTATCCCTATGCTTGCAGTTTGTAAGTTTCTAGGTAAGTCAACCTCGTTGTATAAGAACATATGACAAACATCATGCTAAATTGGGCTCATGTGGGCTGCCCAGTCACTCACAGCATCGCTCAGCCAAATGCCCTCAGGACAAGCTCAGAAGAGCTGGTGGTTTCCCCTTTATGTTACTTGGGAGAAATCGCTTTGAGTGGAAGTTCCCTTCTGGTCTTATAAAAAAGGCAACCGCCCGTAGGAGTGACCTGATCCCACCTTTTCTTTTGGTTATTTTAAATCTTCAGCTATTCCAACATCTTTGAGTGACCCCAACCACCAGGTGTAAAATGTGCTCTGTAAAACCTGCTTCATGTTGCTGGGGGCTGTTCATCTCCCACACTCTGGAGAAATAGAAGCTGTTGTGGGAAACATTTAAAGCTCCTTATTACAAGAACAACAATGGCACAATTTGTTCCAATGGAGCAAAGCTTTCTTCCCCAGATGCTAATTTCTACTTTAACACTACTAAGCTGTAACAGATTTTTTTCTTCTTCTAGCACCTTGGAATAAGGTATCTGCAGGCAGAAGCCTTGTCTTCCGCCTGTTATTTCAAGTCCTGCCATGAACCAGTTCTAAGAGATGGGCTGTTTCTGGAACTGCACAGTTGTCAGTGTGACAGGCTGTTCCTAACCTGCAAACAGTTCAGCAGCTTTGCTAGAAGTACTTGCAAGCAAGGGGAGTGGAGGTTACTCTTTAGGAGTTTCCAGGAAAAAAACCCTTATTTTTAAAGAATTGGAAAGCTGCTTCCAACAGGGCAATTTAAATTAGAGCCATACAGCTTTCAGGTCACTGGAGAGGTGAATCTTTCCTTCCATTTCACCTGTGGAGTTTTTTTCCTGCAGTCTGTCTGGGTGTGAACAATTAAGGTTTGCAACAAGGATGAGAGGAACAATCTGACTTTTTCTCAAAAGGCTACTCAACGCCAAAGTCCCCATTTGAAAAAGGCAATCTGAGTGTGCCCATGAATTTCTCAGGTTACCTCCCTTGCCTTGTTTTTAAGAGTAAAACAGGAGGCTGATCTCCTGCCACATAAGTTTGGGATCATGGAAGATCTTGATGTCTTTGTCCGTTTGAAATAGAAGGGAAAGGAAAATGGTGGGGGAGGGGGCTGGAGCCCAGCTGCCCAAGCAGGTGGGGAAGACCAAGGAAGGCTGGGATGACAGAAAGTTTGCCTAAGGGATGGGCGAGAGTTGGCAGGGAAAAACTCACCAATTGTCCATCACGCTCACCTTGTCCGCCACTTTGTGAAACCAATTGGGGCAAAAAAGTCAGTGAAGGAAATAAAGGCTATGCAAAGATTTTGAGCACTTTTCAAGGACAATCTTTCTGTCACCTCAGAAAAGCTGGTTCTGCTTGCTGGCACCATCAAGCCAGACGTACAAAGCTGCCTCTATATCCCAGCTGAGCATTTATGAGTCATGCTAGACACCACATCACTTGTATTGGGAGCAGCAAAAGGCCATTTCTGCACAGAATACATATTCTTTAAAGCAGTATGCGATCGGAGCAAACTTTATCACCACTTCAGTAAATAATTTACACATGACAATATTCCTTAACAGTGCAGCGAGAAATTATATCTACAAGCTTAATCCATTGCAATTTCAGTAGTACTCATTGCACAAGTTATTGGCAGTGTGTGTGCATGTGTGCAACTATGTGCGTGCATGTGTGTTCTTTGCTCTTGATATTCCCAATGGACACAGTAGCACTTACGTGACTGACATGGAATAATAGCTGGATGCAATGCAGGTGAGATGAACTTCAGATTTCTGACCCACCTGAGACTATTGCAGAATTGGGGCTTCACATTTCCCTTTTGATAGCAGGTCAGAAGAGACTTGGCAGTCTACCTGAGAGGGAACTTTTCAATCTTGAAAATGGGCCAGGCAGCAAGAAACTTGCAGAACAATTGCTGCCTAATCTGGCACCTTCTAATGGTTTGTATCACACCCGCTCTCTTTTCCCACTGTAGATGACAAGTTGGGTACTGATCTATGCAATTCAGAACCTGCTACTTGGTTCAGACACCCGTCCGGTGTGTCCCCAGGACTCACGAAACACCCTGAGTTCCCTTTTCAAGCCTCATTCACTCAACAATTTGCTTTTGTCCATGGTTTCAGGGGGGCTGCTCAGAGGAGGTCTCTGGAAGATTGCACCCTTCCTGTGACCTCCCCAGACCCTGCCCGTCTCTGGATGTGGCGCCCAACAGTACCCACCTGATTCACCAAGGCCTTTTGGGTCACCCTGTTGCAGGTAAAGGAGGCTGATGGTGCTGGAAGGCCCCCCTGGTCAGATTATCCCACAATAAATGTTAGGCTTCTTTGGCAGCTGCAGCTGCGGTGTGTCATTCTGCTTCTAAAGTTCAGAGCAACTTTCATAGGGAAGATGTGGCCATTTAGCAAGTGTAAAAGGCACCCCTGCTCCCCACGGGTGCAAGCCCCCTCCTGCTTTAGGACCACCCGTGGGCCTTCACGTGGCCCTTGGACGGCACTCCGTGGCTTTCCGCCTTTGTGCAAGAGCAACAGGCGAGAAGTGGCTAATGGTGATGTGAAATGCAATCTCTCCCTCCCACACGGAACTTAACACGCCCTAAGATTTCTCTCCGGCGTGGCTGCATCTGCGGATCCACAGAGGCTGCTGAAAGAGGGAAGATGCCTCGGGTGCTTCTTCTCTTCCCCGAGGGCTCCACAAGACAGCTCCAAGAGGAGTACCCTTCCAAGCCGGGCTCCTTTTTGGGGCATTTTTGAAAGGTGGACCATTGCCGGGGAAGCCTTCCCCGTTATCCTCATCATGTCGCGAGATCGGAGGGGGCAGCAGAAGGCAAGAAGAGGAAGGGGAGAAGAGGAGAGAAGAAGAGGCAGGGTGCGTGGGGAAAGGGAAGACCTCAGGATTCTGCCTTCTCTTTCTTTTTGCTTTTTTTCAGGAAGGAGGGGGCCCGGAATTTCTTCTTCTTCTTGGAGGGAGACTTGGAAGGGGACCCTTCAGGGCTCACAGGCCCACTGGTGACCGACTCGGTTTTGTCCTTTGGGCCCTCAGTGGGGTCTGCGTTGGTGGTCAGCTGGCTGATCCCTTTGCTGAGGTGCTCTTCAACTGTTTGGTCGTCGTCTTTCCCGTTGACCACTACCGCCTCCGGCTCGGCCTTGTCGGCTGCAGCAGAATCAGCAGGTTTCTTCCCACCTTGAGAAGAGAAGGAAAGCAGTGTTGAGCGTTTATACCGAGAAGCCAGCATTGTAACCCCAAAGGCCGAGGCGAGAGAGGCCAACCAGGTCCTCGTGACCCTGGGCCTCTTGCAGGGGACGGAAAAAGCTATGCCCACAGCAGGGACAGCTGCAGGGGTTTTTGGTTTTTTTTTAAAGTCAGGATTTTGTCTGCCCTGCACAAACACTTGAAAAGATGCAGAGCTCTGATCCTGGGGTCACAGCTGCTGTCTCCCCATCCCCCCATCCCACCCCAGGCACCGTTGGTCTAGAGGAGCAAGGGGATGAAATACAAAACTGCCCACGCCCCTCCCACCTAGCGGGAGATGGGAAAGAAGCCCAGCCAACGGCAGAAGGGCTGTTAGGGGGAGCCAAAGAGAGGGACCAACAAAGCAGCTAGAAAGCAGGACCGGAATCGAGATGTCCGCAAGAGCACCCACTCTTCCAACTGGGCTGTGTGTGGCCACTTTCCTGGGCGGGGGAGGAGGGCCAAACTCCCCCTGGGGGGTTGAAATCCTGCGGGATGCTCACACAGTGAAAGTGCTGCATTACCTCCTGAGGCCGCAGATGCTTGTGACTTCTGGCAGATGAAGCTGAGCCCCTTTCTAAGCCCCCCTCTTTCTATTCTTGCCCATTAGGGATCCGCCCTGGGCTGGGACACAGCTGGTGGCTGACATTTTCAGCATTTCTGCCTACAGAATCTCTTCCTCCCAATGCATCTCACCGAGGAGGGCTGGATTTGGTTTTGTGGGCTGGTTGGGAGGCTACATTTGCAAAAGAGGGATGCACAGGACCGCGAATTAAGTAGCACCTAGGTCACACACTAGATGTGATTTGAATCAAATCCAGTGAAAGCTTCCATCATAAACATCTCACTCTGCCACGAAACATTACAACTTGGCAGCCATTTTTGCTACGCCCATAGCTGGGGTGGAGGAGGGAGGGGGAGAACACCATTGTGCATTCTTGAGGGCTCAAGCTGTGCATGGGATGTCACTTGTGCTCCTCAGGGTTCATGCTGCCGTAGGTTCACCTGATCAGCATACCTAACACGCAGGTGAATATCCCCCTGTTAATGGGGGCTGAAAGACTTCTCTCCCTGGAACCGCCTATTCAGGGGCCAGCAGATGCCAGAGCTTAACTGGGGCTTCTCCACTTGAAGCCTCAGAGCTACGGAACAGCAGCTGGTTTCTACCTAGGACTACGGACAGGTTCCATGGATTATTGATGGCCCACAGAGCAGTGGTACACACTGCAAACATCCAGGAAGCTTGCACAATTAGGAGGGGATGCATCTCTCCCCCTCCACATCAGACTCTCCATCACTCAGTTTAGGAAGGAAACTATCTCAAGAGTTCTTCAACAGGCTCTGAGGTTTGGTGATGCCCAGGGTAGGAGGCTGTTCCAGGGGTCCTTGAACTGGGGAGCTTCTGAAGCTGGTTCCTTCCCACTCCCAACAGTCATGGAACTGCATAAGCATTTTTTAAAGGAAAATAAACATCTGGAAAGAACACACATATCAAATAACAAGTTCTTACAGGAAGAGTATCCAGATGAGACTAAGATCAATTTCCCTTAACCTTCCAGATATTTGAGGATTCCAATCGGGTAAACTAGAAATTCTAGAAGTTGAACACTCCACTTCCTGGAGAATTTGTGCTGGGGAATATTACACGAGTTCACTTGATACTAACTCCTTCCTCTTGCTGTACAATTCCTGAACATCGAAGGCTGTCGTCTCCCCAAACCTTTTGCAAGCTTCCTGCATGCCAAGCTAAGTCACTTCCTGTGATCATCATGCCCCCCCCATCTACGACTTCCCACACAGCCTTTCCTGCTCCACAACAGGTGGCCTTGCTCAGCCCAGACTGCCGGCCCCGCGCATCCCCCTCCCTGCCCAGGGGAGAGAGCTGGGAAGGCAGAAAGCAGCCTCTCTATACTTACTAAAGTGACAAGCATTCAGAACCAGAGGCAACTCCTTGGATGAAAGCAACACATGGAAAGAGAAAGGGAGACATTGTGGAGATAAACACGCCAAACACAATGCGGCACAATGAGACAGTGGCAAAGAGAAAGGGAGAGAGAGACACATACACACACTAGCACAACTCCTCCAGCCTAAAGGAGCCACAGACCAGGGCTGTGTAGGGTCACAGGCCCAACTCCAAGAGGGAAACGCAGGCTTCCTGGCCAATGGCCTCTCCACACAATCCTTCTTCGGTCGAGCAATGGCCAGCAGCAAGATTCTTCATCTTTCACTGCCAGTTGTAGTTCAGGCCAAGGAAGGAATTAGTTTTCAAAATTTCTTTTGAAGGACAAGATAATTTCACAAACCTCTCTTGGGTGGCGCCCTTCTACTCCTTTGATGACAGATGCCTGCTTTGGCATTTGGGGAATGCTTCTCTACCCAGCGATTGTCCTCCCTGCTGCAAAATAATCCTTTATTCTGAGCTCTGGGCCTGAGAGGCTGAGGAACCTCTCCTCCACATAGTGACATACGAGTCAGGAGTCTGAAGCATTTTAAAGCAGGGTTTCTCAAACCTGACATCTTTAAGATGTGTAGACTTCAACTCCCAGAATTCCCCAGCTGGAATTCTGGGAGTTGAAGTCCACATATCTTAAAAGTTGCCAAGTTTGAGAAACACAGTTTTACAGACTGAATGCAGAGTTGGTGGCATGACCCACCCTCAGTTGGATGCACACAGCACTCTAAGCCTGGTGGCGCAGCAGTTATTAGAATACAGTATTGCAAGAAAATTCTGCCCACTGCCTGGAGTTCAATCTTGACAGAGCTCGAGGTTGACTCAGACTTCTATCCTTTCAAGGTCAGTAAAATGAGGACCCAGATTGTTGGGGGCAAGATGCTGAGATTGTAAACCGCCAAGAGAGTGCTGTAAAGCACTATGAAGCGGTATATAAGTCTAAGTGCTACTGCTATTGTTAAGCCATACTTCACCAGTGTGATCACTAGTAGAGGTCAGCTGGGTAACAGTGGAGACACTTATTGTGATGCAGGTCAGGCCACCTGCACACTTGACTTTTTAAAAATTTAGATCTTTTCATTTTCTAGAAATTAGTTAAAGTAGGTTTAGCTGCTTTCTCCAAAACTAAGCCTGATCTCTGTTATGTTAGCTACATCCAGAAATGCAATCTGGGACATTGGCCTAAATTCTGGACTCCATATTATGCTGAACCAACACAAATGAGACTTCCAATAGCTGACAGCAATCTGTAAACCCTGCTGCTTCGGGATAAAACAAGCCGGTCAAAGAAAGATGGTGGGGAAGCTATTCACTGGAAAGAGCTCATAACTATTATTCACTAGTTTTTTTATAATGCATTCTTGTCAGCAGTCAACAGTCCTGATATTTTGTGCAAGGCGGAAGAGGCTAATGCAACACTGCAGGGCAGTATGTGTTTTGCTTCTTTCTCACATCAGAAAAAGCCATTCAGTGGACGAGTGCTAGAAAAAGGACAGATGATTCCCTGACACAATTTTTGACCTTCTCTCCTTGGCTTGTTTGCATACTATCTCTTTCTGTCTTCTTAGGAAGCTAAAACTTTCATGTATGTATTTAAATTTATAGAAATTCTTCAAAAAGATCCCTTGGAGAACTGTTTAAGAAGCAACATCTGTGGGAGAAATAGCAGACTGAAGATGAGTCTGTGAAAAGTGGAGCAGATGACTGAAGCAGAATGACATGCCCAAGAATGGTCTGGCTCTTTGTAATTCCTGTCTGGATGAGGAGAGGACTTGAAATTGCCCACAAGTGTACCAGACAGCTGCTCCTGCAAGGAGACTGCAAGAGACCTGTTATGTATTGGGCTTGTGGTGTTACACCACGTGCACCCAGACAAACTGTCTCCAGTCCTGCATTTGGTTAGCCCAGGCGGCAAGAGTGGGTTCAGCCCTATTGGCTGCCGCCTAGGGGCTAGTCTATATATTGTGGCTGGTTGAGGCCCAAGCTTTCAGTACAGTTCCAGCAAGAATAAAAGCATGAGTTATTCTGTACTCAGCCTTGTGTCATCATTCCTGCTTCCAAGAGCCCACGACTTAACAAGACCAATCTCCAGCAGGTCTGGGAGCTCTGGGAGACGAGGGAATGATCCTGTTGCATTTTTTTAAAGGATGCTAGGTTAGCATACTTGGTTTTCTAATCACTTTTGGAAGTTACTTGTTCAACTGCTTTTCAACTTTTATTAACCTTTGGACCAACAAGTTTAAAAGTGCCAAGTGAATTTCCTTCAATCCTTAAGTGAAAGAAAATATTAACTACAAATGAAAGGAAGTATTAACTACAAGTTTAAGAAATTAAAAATATATTTTATTTTTGGAACAAACAACAAATGTGTGAAAATAACTCTGATTTTGGAAGATTACAAACGAACTAAGGGTCCAGATAAATTTGAAATATGTTTTTGGAATTAATTATAAAACATCCATCCCTTGGGAAAATGCTTTTGTTTTGATTAAAAATATTATAAGATAATACATTAAAAATTGGACACTAGGGGAAACTAAAGATTATAATCTTTAGAACACATATGCTCGACTTACAAATACAAAATGAAGTAAAATATTTTAACATCAGACATTTGAATAATTTTAAACAATGGATCCAGAAATTAATTTTAAGAATTGATCCAGAAATTAATTTTAAGAATGTCTGCCATGTCTAGAAGATAATATAGTAGAGGAATAGGTTTTATCAGAAAAGATTGAGACTGATGTGAAAGTGGATTTACATATGACAGACTACAAAAATGACATGGAAAAAGAAGTTACACTGGACGTACAAGAGAAACCGGATGATGTCTTAACAGGTAAAAGTACAAATAACAAACTAAAAGTGATTTGGATAATTTTCCTGTATTAGATTTACAATAGTGGCTTATTAAAGCTTTGAAGAATTTTCTGAGAAGGGAAAAAGAAAAAATGAAGTCAAGATTGATAGAAGTAAAAGGAAGAAATATAAAATTGGTTTATTTGATCTAGGTTAAAATAGATAAGTTGTTATTTCTGGACTTTTGCTGACCAGGACTGAATGACAAGGCTTTGAAGGTTTGTTTAGATAAGAGATGGGATATGGAAAGAAGAGGTTATTTGTTGTATTTTAAGAGAAGGAAGTAAGTTACTAAAAATGGTTATCTTTGTTATGATGAAAAGGGGAACATTTCTTTATATATTTCTGTTTTTTTCCTCTCATGTATTTTTATGTCTTATTTTTTATTTTCTGGACTATTTTTCTTATTTTTTTATTTTACTTTTACGCTTGTATTAGTTTTTATTGTTTTTACTGACTTTTCTGATACACCGAAGGACACCCGATTCCCCCTCAATCAGTTCTGATCATCTATTATGGGAGGTGATCCAGCTGGCAATCATTAAATGGGGCTCCTAAGGCCTTATTCTGTTTGCAATGGTGGCCAGACTGGGGTTCTCTGCCCTCTACATCTAGTCAGCTGTTGGGCCAATATAACCTCTCTCTTTATGCTTTTTAAAAATCCCATCCCTCATC
The DNA here is from genome assembly GCA_024449315.1 of Daboia siamensis. Taxonomy (NCBI): domain Eukaryota; kingdom Metazoa; phylum Chordata; class Lepidosauria; order Squamata; family Viperidae; genus Daboia; species Daboia siamensis. The sequence goes on from JAKJMR010000795.1 coordinate 416,867, forward strand.
TGATGTCCAATTGCTGCAAAGATCATGACTGATGGTACGAGGATGTTTTGGTCCCAAAGGCGCCCCTACCTTCTGGAGCTTTGGAGGGGGACCTGGCAGGGATCCTTGCCCCAGGCTTTGTGGGGCTCTGTTCGGGAGGAGTGACGGTGGATTCTTCAGGGGATGTCACTTCCTCCTCTGGACCGCTGTCCTTCTTTTCACCTGGGAGGAGAGGGTGGAAGAGAAGAAGGATGTGCAACTCAGACTAGAAACGAAGACAGTGGAGTAACAGTCGTCTCTCCCGAGTTTCTACCCACCATCCTTTGGGACACCCTAAAAATATTCCCTGGTTTCTCTGAGCTGATGGTGAGCTCAACTGTCCCTCACTGCATTCCCTGCAGTCCTTCGGGCTTCTCAAGCCTGCAGCCTCAGGAGCAACGACTGCACCAGGACATTTACCGTCAAGGCCCAACTTCTTCCTCTCCACCTCTTTCTTGTACTCCTCCAGTTCCTGATCGGTGAGCTGGCTGAAGGGGTTGGGGGTCTCGGGCTCAAGAGAGGCCTCCACACGGGAATCATCCTTCACCTCTCCATCAGCCAAGTGACTCTCGGTAGACTGCAGCAATACAGAAGTCATGCATAACTATCACCTGGCAGTTTTCATTCCACAACTCCCCACAATTAAGTCTGAAACCAACTTTCTAACGGGATCTGTGATGTGTTTGTGTGGCCGGCTGGTTGTGTGCACACAATGGTGAAAGCAGCAATGCAGAGGAATCCTTATCCCTTTTGCACATGTGCCACGACACCGCCCATGTACATGAATGAGCTGCGAGTTGTAAGGCACCACTGCAAAGCTTTTGCCATTCAGCCAAAAGCAGCCGGTGCCTTGGGCACCACCACCCCTCACTTTTGCCCACTTTCGGGGAACTTTATGAGCCAACCCACGTTTCTGCCTGCCCTGGAGCCATATGGGAATGAAGTCAAAATCCACTTCTTCCCATCTGGTACACAAAAGAAAATAGGCTGCTAGCGCACACGTCTTTAGGAAAATGAGGGGCAGCAGAGGGGGCCGAGGCCTGGCGAAGCAAGAGCCAAGCATTAGGGAACCAAATGCTCAAACCTTCCAGGCTTGTCTGGTTGGCACGAGGAGGGTGCAGGAGGGAGCCTCCCCCTCTTGGACCCAGAGCTGAGGGCTGAACTTCCCGTCAGTGCCGCTCCAGCCCGTCCGTTCATGGCCTCCGCTCCCCAGAGCTGGGGCTGAAGAGGGCTGTGAGAGAGCAGCACCAGCCCAAGCCTGGTGCCCCCAATGCCAGTGCCAGCCCGCGATGCCTACCGGGCTCCTGCTCTGCTCTGCGATCACGCTAGCCAGCAGCTGGGACTGAGGTCCGGCCGATTTCACCTCCTGGCGGTTCTGTTCTCGGATCTGCAGGGAGAGAGACGGGCCTGTCATGGCAGAGGAGCCGAGCGGGAACCGCCCTTACGTGAAAGGCAAGGAGGGAGGAGGCGGATGCCACCAGCGGGCAGAAAGAGGCTGCTGCCCATCCTCCAGGCAGGGAAGGCCACTCACACCAAGGAAATGGGGATAGGGGGAGAGTAAGTCTGCCCTACACCGCAGGAGAGACCACCTCCAAACCATCAACAAGTCTCTCTGGCCCCTGCATAGCAGCCTTCTGAGGCAAAGACAGAGGTGGGGTGGGGGTCCCCCCTGTAAAGAGTTTACCTCCAGAAGAAGAGGAGGGAAAATGGCGGGGGGGGGGCAGATTGTTCCCATCACTGCAAGGCAAACAAGAGCTGCTCTAATGGAGTATTCAGGCACCCTGTGCAGGCACCATCATGCCAAGGATGTCGCCTCCCTCGGCTGCAACATGGTGCCATGACACAAGTGACATGTGTTCTTTGCCCCGTGATGTGTGTGACACGGTCCTCCCCTTTCTCCCTTCACAGATGCTGGGCAGAGGTTGCGACAGCAGAGGGCAGAAGATAAAGCCCAACTCAGAAATGCATTTGCCAGCCGCAAAACAGAGCACGGAGTCCCAGGGCCGGGAGAGACCACGGAGGAAAGCAGGAGAAAAGTCTGACAGTGACGCAAATTCCAGAACCGAGAGGCTCCTTTAGCTGGTCAGTGTTAGACCCGTTTCATAAAGGTAACGCTGGGGATGGGCCCCTCTGGCCCGCTTGTCAGGAGCCTGAGAGGAAGGAAGGGTCAAGTCGCCTGGTGGCCTTCATGGCTGGGGTGGGGTGGGGGAGCACGGGCAGACCTCACCTCTCTAAGACCAGCCACTGACCTGCCCCATCGCCCAGCCTCTCCTCTCTTTCTAGGGAGCCCTGAGTGGCGCTGCTCTAAAAGCCACCCCCCCCCAGGGCAGAAACCCAAGGAGGGACCGCTTAGGACACCATCCGGAGGAGCCAAACCTTGACGTACCTTGTTCCTCATTTCCAAGACTTCTTGTGGGTCTGTGTAGAGAGGCACAAACTGGTTTGGGTTTTCAATTCGGATTGGCACGCCACTGCTGGATTTCTCCCCATCGTCCGCTTTCATCCACTAGAGAGCAGGGTGGGGGGAGGGGGGAAGCAAACAAAGGCTGTCTGAAGAAAGGCGAAGGGGGCCTCCCTGGAGCAGCCATGGGAATCCACTTAGGAACCCGGATTTTGGACAGCAAGCCAGTCGAGTCAGCTTTTGCCTCAGCTCCACAAAGGAGCCGAGCCAGCAACCCTCCACGGCTGCCTCCGCTCTGCTTGCCGGGAAAGGACGGTGGCGCTTGAGAAGGAAGGGAAGGGGGCACCTGGCTTCCTTCCTTCACTGGAATGGCCTTTTACCCACTCAGACATTGCTCAGGGCTGGTTAACCTGGTTCCGCAACTATCACGGTGTGGAAATCAAAATCTAATCAAAATCACAAGTTTTGCTAAATGTTTTGATGAGAAGGCAAGTTCTACAACTGCATTGGTAACTGCAATAGGAAAATCCCAACTTTTTGTTTGCATAGTTCAGTCAAGGCAGGAACTGCCAGCCAAACTGTGTCCCCCTTGACTTCCAGCTTTCTGGCCTTCTATCCAGCTTCTCTGGTCCCTGGGAAGGGGTCCTCTGTGGCCCCCATGCAGCAGCATCTGATCTCTGCCCACTCAGCCACCATGGCTGCTCGACTCTAGCTTTTCCTTCCAGGCACCTCAACCACAAATCTCAGCCAACCCTAAGGTTTCTCCAGCTGGGAACATGATCTAATCTGGCACCCAGTGAGGGTTTCTGGGAAGCCCACGAGCAGGAAGGCAGGCGACCGAGTCCTCTTCTGCTTCGGCTCCTTGTTTATGACGCTGCAACTGCCTGGGATGGGCTTCATTTGAAGGCAGGCGCCATCCAGCAATATTGCAAGGGCCATTTATTATCCGGGATCCCCTCTACGGTAAGTGACTTCTGGATCATCAGAACGAGCCTCCTTCTGGGGAGACAGCCAATATCTGTGACAGCAGTGAAGGACCTGTCAGACCAAGAGGGAGGTACCTCTACCCATTTCTAAACTTTCCCAGTTCCCCAGTCCCATTCTTTGCTGTCCAGGTGGCTGCCAAGTTCTGAGATGTCTTCCCCACGGCCCGTTGGCGCCATGCTGGAAGCGCTCTCATCTCTGCTGGCTTTTTGCCTTCCTGGTCACCATTTTCCTGGACATTTTGCCAATCTGCACTACTGCACTGCTCCTAAATCTACTCCCTGCAAGGCGAATCCCCAATTTCTACAGTCCCCAAGGATGGGCGTTCTTCCTGCTATCCTTCTCTGCTTTGTGCACCCTGCAAGAAGGCGCCCACTCCACAGCCAGGCTCCTTTCTAACCGTGGCTTTGGCACCGCCTTGGCTGTCCTCAGCCACCTTCACACGCAGGTAGGTGTTGGGTGTGTTCAGCCAGCGGGTCTTTTCTTTCTGTTGTTTCTGGGCGTGTTGCCGGAGGGTGAAGATGGGGCCTGCCTCCTCTTCGAAGACAAAGGCAGTGACGGTGGCCGGGATCTCCACCTCACTCTTGTGCTTCGTCTTCTCCTGGACAAAAGGGTAACGGTAAGTATAGCCGGTTCGGTAGCCCTGGGAAAGAGAAAGAGGAGAGTCCTTGAAGACATGGCACATCGCTGCTCGTACAAGGAGGCTGCCCGTCTTCGGCACCCCTGCCTGGGATCGGGCTCTTGCATATTCTAGCATCTGGAATGGGAGTCTTAAGCCCTGAACGGCCTTCTGTTTTGTAAACATTCTTGGGCTTGGATTCTATACATACACACCTGTGCGTTTGTGTGTGTGCGCGACATTTCTGAAAACATGACTTTACGATCAATGCCCACATTTACAACCTTTGCAGTGACCCTTGGTCATATGATCACCTTTACAGTCCAGTATGCGTTGTCCTGTGCCTGACCTGCTGCTTTGCTTCCCCCCGCCCCAGCAGAATGGAGAACGTAGTAGAAGGGATTACAGAAGATAAAGCAAGCACACAAAAGGAAATATATTTTGAAAGCAACGTGGTGGCACTGGCGGCCTCAAGTGTGCCACACAAACAGACCAGTGTTATTCTCCATTGCATGCTCTGCTTATTTTCTTCTCTAATTTCTCCACTCTACAAAGGGGAGGGGGAAAAATTCTGTAGGCAACCTCTCTTATGCCTGACTTGTATTTTTCTTCCCCCTCTCCTCACAGAGAGATTGGAGAAGATGGGACTGTAAGAGATTAAGGATGCACACAATGGGGAATACTTGAGCTGCCAGCACAAGCATGTTCCTTTCAATGTCTATTTCCCATTGTGTGTCTGCCAGGGCTTTTTTTCTCATAGAACGCTCAGAACGGAGTTCCGGCACCTTTTTTGGATGGAACCCCTTGTAGGGTAGGCAAGGTGGGTTGTATGACATGTGTGAGTTCTGGCACCTTTTTCTTTTACAAAAAAAGCACTGGTGTCTGCTTACTCTCTTGTAATCCCTTCCTTTCCTTTCCAAATGTAAATACAAACAATGATTTCCTTCTTATTATTCCAGCACCAGGGTCAGCATTCCAAAAGGCAGGGGAATGGCGGGGGGGGGGGGGAGGAAAGTACACTTGTAGGAATGTGATTTTCTAGTTAGCAACTGGTTTGTTTAATGATAAGAGTTGCAGGTCCCAAATTAAAGCCACTGAATGAGGACTACTTGTGTTGATTTTGCCTTGCAAAACTCTTTCAATTGTTAAAACACTACTGAAAAGAAAAAGGGTTGAGGGTGGGATAGGCTGGGCTCTGGAAAACTGCATGAAGCCCTGAAGTGAACACAGCAATAACCTGCCCAAGGGTGTTTCGTGGGGAGATTGTGGGTTTAATGTGGCCCCTCAATGGTTCAGATGTCAGCTCCTTTTTTTTAAGTAGCCCGTGTCTGGTGGGCCAGCAAAACCCACCTGTTCATGCTTGCCTCTTTCCTTGCAAAGACCCACTTTGGTTTACAAATATCTACCTGGAGGAATGCCAACTTTATGACAAGGTCAGGGGACGTATTGGGGGGAGCTTCTCTGCTTGCCAACATACTAGATTGTCCAGCATCCTCATTAGTGCTTCAAATTCATGCTCTCCCAAGCGGCTCTTCTGCATGGGCCCAAAGGTGCTGCCAGCCCATCGGACCAGACCCACATCGTGAGGCCTGTGTTTCTCCGCCTCCAAGAGGATGAGGTGCTCAGGCCCACCAGCACTAGACAAGGCAGCAACCTGGAGGAGGCAGAGGAGGGCAAAAGAGAAGTTGAGAAGCACAGGAGGACACAGTGGGGGGGCCCCTCTGAGATGGAGCAGAGTGGAGAAGGCAGTCTGAACAAGTCTTGCTTTCTCTGCGTCACCTCCTGACATCCCCAGCCACGGTTTGCAGGCTCCTGTCATGCTTCAAAAACCCTTTTGGTCTGTGCAACATTGGAGGTCATTTTCCATAACCAAATAAGGGCTTCTGCTTCAAGTCATGTGCCTGCTTTAAAACACTTTTTCATCAAGAAAAACAGGCCCCTTTCTGCATCATTTTATAATTATGAAATGAAATATATTCTTGCAAAATGCAGAGAAGTTAAGGTGATGGGTTTGCATGATTACGTTCTAGCCGAGCAAATCAAACTCCCAGGAAGGGTTTTCTGGAAGGGGCTTCTGAGCTGCCCCGTCTAAGTCAATCAGAGTGTTAGTAAGCACGTTGGCAGCACTGAGAAGGAGGGGAGGGGAGGGAAGGGGAGGAGGGAAGGGGAGGGGAGGGGAGGGGAGGGGAGGGGAAGGGAAGGGAAGGGAAGGGAAGGGAAGGGAAGGAAGGAAGGAAGGAAGGAAGGAAGGAAGGAAGGAAGGAAGGAAGGAAGGAAGGAAGGAAGGACAATCTTGTCATTTATGACGGGAAATCCACACTTGAGCAAGGAGACTTGATTCTGGGGCAGTTGAAAGTTACCATCAAGATGGGAATGTCACTCAAAATAGCATTTTAGGAAAATCTTTCCCACAACTAATTGACACACATCTATTCCCCCCACTCCCTCTAAGCAAGTGGTCATTATTGTCTTTCTATATCCTAAGGAGAAGGGAGACAGGAAGAAAATTCCACTGAGGAATATTATTTTTGCTGGCATCTCCATCTGAATGGAATTATATCATTTCCACTTAGGAACATTTCCTTCTGTCTACTTCTACACAAGGAACCCGGCCTGCGATGCAGTGCAAGGCAGAAGGCGTGTGCCTTGTTCTGTTGTTCTGGAGCTCACCTGGACTTCACAGGCAGCCTGCAAATGGAAGACCTTGTAGAAGGCTTCCTCCACTGTGTCTCCCAGGGTCACCAGGCCATGATTCCGGAGCACCAAAACCTGCCCAAAGAAACGGCAAGAAACAGGTTCTGATATAAACAGCTGAAGAATGTGAAATCTTTATCTGCCCCCCCCCCCCCCCCCTTGTGAGTTCTTCTCAATTCTGAACCACTCTTATGTTCTAACGCAAGGAAGTATAAATCCCACAGGCCAGTTTGGGCAGAGATTCAGTTGGAATCCAAGATTACATCAGTACTCAAACCACCCCTCTCAGGCCTAACCTTGCAGGTAGGTCCAAGACATTTCTGCAACTCAATTCTGTCCGCCTCTCCCTCCATTTCACCATTGAAGTCAAAATACACCATGTCCCCTGCCAGCAGAGCATCATGGGAAATTGGCAAGAGACCTTGCTTCATTGCAGAGACCTGTGAAGGAAGGAAAGCAAAGGTCTCCATGCGTAAAAGACTCTCTACACGCTCTGCATGCCTTCCCAGTTCAAACAGGAAACTACCTAGAATGAAACTGTCATCCTTTTTTCACTTTATAATACCCTGCAAGATGCAAACAGAACCGTTGACCAAACTGACTTAAGAGTTGTGACCCTTCCATGCCTGGAGTGCGGCTGACTAAGGAAAGCTGCCCTGTAGAGCTGGGCCAGTGAAGGGGACCCCCTCCATAAGCACACCCCAACTGCTTCATGTGGGAAGGAAAGCAAAATCGAGGTGCCTTCAGTCCCCCTCAATATCCCACCGTGGGTGGCTCCTTGCCAGAGTGCTTCTCCTGCCCCCGGACTTTCAGCCTGTTTCCCTTCCAGGTTCATGGCTTGGTGACCTCACAGGGGCTCCTATTGCTTCTCTTCCTTTGGGCTGCGTAGGGCACCCTGTGCAAAGAATTTCCAGGCCGGCTCTGGGATGACCTCAAAACCTAGGCTCACACACTGAATTACGTCTGGTTTGTTTAGCCTTGGCTGACTATCATAGCACACCCAACTCAAACAAAACAGGCCTGCAGCATGACACAATCTGTGACCCATCCAACAACTGTGAGAGTTGCATCCAGAGGGCTGGAGGAGTCCAGAGGTGAATGGAAATGGGATGGGGGGGTCATCTCTGAGGAGATGCCTGCCTCTTCCATCCATCAACCCGAAGCTCTGTTGTGTCTCAGCATTCTGCTAGAAAGATGGACACCTGTTCCCCCCTCCTCCCGTCCTTACTGCAGTTGTGGCTGGTGTGTGCAGATGGATGATGCATCTCACATCAGGCCGAGCCGCATAGATGGCCGAGTGCAGGCTGAATCCTTGGGTGTCCACTGAAAAGCTGCTGCTGCCTTGCTCCACCACCTTCCCCAGGATATTCACTTTAATCTGTGAAGGAGAAAGAGGAGGGTGGGGGGCATCCGATGAGAAGATGGGCACCTGCCTTGCCTGACTAAGGTGACGTCTCCAGAGAAGCTTTCTTCAGGCAGTGGGGAAGGGAAGCAGGATGCCTAAAGTGGGCAGAAGATCCTGGGATCCCAAAGTCTTCTCAAGCTTACAGAAAAATCAGCCTAGGGCCTCTCTGCATCTGCCACTCCACCAGGCTTGCTGGCCTTCCATAATTTTTGGTGTGCACAGCAGAGCTCCTCCGCTTCAGCAGAGGCTATCCCGGCCCCTCTGGGTCTGCCTGCTCCTTCCCAGTTACAGAGGTGCAGCTGCAGAAAAATCCCCCCTCAGGCATCCTCAGATGCTGGCTCTCCTCGTCTCCTGGGCAATTCTGTTTCAATTATTTTCACTGTATTTTATATTTCAAGTTTGTTATATCCCACCCAGTTCCCAGGACTGGCAGAGGCTATGCATATGGCGCATATACACATACATACGTATTTGTATATACATTCTGTCTCCTGGAGATAGATAGACAGATAGATAGATAGATAGATAGATAGATAGATAGATAGATAGATAGATAGATAGATAGATAGATAAGAGACAGGAAAAAATATGAACATGTATTTGGGCAAACGCCAGGAGACAGTGGAGTACAGAGGAGTCTGGCATGCGGTGGTCGATGGGGGTTTGAAGAATCGGGTATGATTTAGCGGCTGAACAACAACAAATACAACTGATAAAAAAACTGTGTCACAAATGCAAAACCTGAATTAGCTCAAATGTTCCTTTGCTGGACAAACCTCTTCTTTCTCCCTGGTCCATGTATCTGAGATCTATTCAGGACAGAACTCCAGGGCTAAAACACAAGTCTGCCCTCCAAAAAAGATCTCTGAAGAGGGGACTAATTCACAAGGCTAACATTGTATGACTGTGCACCCGTCATCCAAGGGGCAGCCTGTCTGTGAAATTCTAGACGGGATTTTTCATATGAGCAGCTTCATTCTACAGAGGCTGCTCTTACAGACTGTTACAAGCAGGAAAATACAGCTGGTTGCAAAGCTCCGATCTGCAGTCGCGGGCACAGGCTGGACCCGAGAGTCCTGCATTCTCACCAAGCTGGATGCTGTAACTTCATGACAGGAAAGGCCTTCGGGACAAACCAGAAAATGTTCCTGTTCTTTGCTGACTCTCAGCTGTGAAAGGAAGGAAGGTTAAGAACATAAGCAGTGCTGTGCTGGATGGGACCCCTGGACCATTTTGCCCAGCAGTTCTCACAATGACCCACCAACTGCCAAAGGAAGCCCACCAATGTCCCAGCAGACAGCCTTTGGGGGCAGCTGCCCTGCCCTCAAGGCTCAAAGCCATTCATTCCCAGAACTTCCAGGAACTGGTTATTCCAAGAAATTCATTCATTCAATTCGCATACTCCAGAACTAATGAAGATTCAAAACAGTTTACAATCCAATAAAATGCCATCAATTAATAATAATTAATCAATTATGTCCACATAACAAAATTAAAATCAAAACTGTACAACAAAGAAGAGGGGAAGAAGGAGTAATGATTATTGTTCAAACAGATTCTTCAGACAGTCAGACCTGGTAAACTTATGACTACTGCAACACACCCTACATGGAGCTGTCCTTGAAGACTGACTGGAAGCCACAGCTGGTTCAAAATGAGCAGCTTGAACACTTATGGGCACTTCTCCTAAATTCATGTGTCCTTGCTGCTTCACAAGTTGCCCTGATTACCATTTGACTTTCAGGTGCAAATGAAGGTGCTAATATATAATATAATGGTGGGGGAACGACCTTCAGGCTGCTGGTTTGAAGGACTGCCCGTCTCCAACCATTTCTGCCTTTCTGGCATGACTGGGTCGAGTGGATGCCTCTGGCTTCGCCAGCCCTTTGCCAGTTAAAGCAAACAGGATTCTACTTTATTTAGGGCTAAATAAGCAGAATCTTGCAACTCTGACAGTACAAACCTTCTATTTGCCACTTTTAACAGCCTGAGCCATTAGGGCCAATCCTTTCTCAGTTGCTTTCTATGACCTATAGTCTGATAGCAACAGCAGCAGTACTTACGTAGATACGGCTTCATAGTGCTTTACAGCCCTCTCTAAGCAGTATATAAGAGTGAGCGTTTTGCCTCCAATAATCTGGGTTCTCATTTTACCAACCTCAGAAGGATGGAAGGCTGAGTCAACCTTGAGCTGGTCAGGATTGAACTGCTGGCAGTCGGTAGAATTAGCCAGCAATCCTGCATTCTAACCCCTGCGCCACCACGGTTTCCTTTCCCTCTTCCTCAAGGCCACTAATGCCTTCCACTCCTGGTGACTTTGGTTCAAAACTATCTTGTGGATCTGAGAAACCAGGTCTTCTGTCACAGCACCTGCCTTCTGGAACAGCCTCTCCTCCCCCAGAGATGTGCACGCCTCCTGGCTTTCCAATATGGCAGACGTCTCTTGGGAGGCCTCTGTTCCCTGACCTGGAGTTTGGGCGTTTGCAAAGCTCCTGCAATTTTTTGAGTTTATTTATGTGGCTTTATTCAGCCGGTCATGCTGCTTTTTAAATTATGTACACTTTTAAATATTATAAGAGTCTTTTTGGATTTGGTCAGGCTCAAAATCCAACAAATACGTAAGTAAAATAATATAGCCAAAACGGAACACAGCAATTACACTGAAATTAAAAATTGGTGACAAGTAAAATTAATTATAGATAGCCCTCGATTTATGTCTACAATTGAGACCAAAATATATATTGCTAAGCAAGACAATTGTTAAGTGAATTTTGCCCCATTTTACGACCTTTCTTGCCAAAGCTGTTGAGTGAATCACTGTAGCTGTTTAGTAACACGGTTGTTAAGTGAATTCGGCTTCCCCATTGACTTTGCTGGGCAGAAGGTCGCAAAAGGGGATCGCGTGACCCCAAAGGGACGCTGCGACCATCATAAAGACATGCCAAGTTGCCAAGTGTCTGAATGTTGACATTGCAGGGATTCTGCAAATGGTTTTAAATCTGAAAAATGGTCATAAGTCACTTTTTCCAGTGCCATGGTAACTTCAAATGGTCACTAAATGTATGGTTATAAATCGAAGACTACCTACAGTGACTGAGCAGCCTCTTCCATCTTCAGCAGCTTATGGGAAAGTTAACCAGGCTGCTCTTGGAGGTGACACCCAGGAGGCATGAGGGAAGATGTCTGATGACCACAAAGACCCATCAAGGAAGAGGCCACCTGAAAAGAGCTTCTCAAGACTTTGGCTTAGGTGCCAACCCAGGCAAGGAACCTCTCCAGGACAAAGGACCAAGAAGTGTTCCAGCCTCCACTGGTGCATTCACGTTGATATTTCCCTTGGCCAAAGCACGTTCATCACCGCCCCTCAGTCTTCTGCAGGAGACTGTCTTACATATTTTTTTGCTTAGGGAGCTGTGCAAGAAAACCAGTTACTTTGCAAGAGCAGAACAAGGATGGATTGTGGCTCTAAGTTCTGCTCGTGGGTCACTGCTTCCCCAGCCTGGTGTTCTCCAGATATGCCAGCCAACACTGCTATTGCCTAGGCTTACTGGGAAGATGGAATTATCCACCAAGACTAATTAGAATAGAATAGAGCTGGAAGGGACCTTGGAGGTCTTCTAATCCATCCCCCCACTCAAGCAGGAGAACCTATATCATCTCAGACAAGCGACTGTCCAGTTTCTTCTTTAAAATCTCAAGGGATGGAGTGCCCATGATTTCTGGAGGCAAGCTGTTCCACTGGTTGTCTTCACTGTTAGGAAGTTTCTCCTTAATTCCAGGTTGCTTCTCTCTTTGGTCAGTTTGTCCTGCCCTCTGGTGCTCTGGTGAACAACCTGGCCCCCTCTGCCTTGTGGCAGCCCCTCAGATACTGGTTCACTGCTATCATGTCTCCCCTATTTCTTCTTTTCCTTAGACTAGCGAGACCCAAGTCCTGCAGCCGTTCTTCACATGTTTTAGTCTCCAGACTTTTGATCATCTTAGGGTTAATCATCTTAGGTTGATCATCTTCAGGTTGGTGAAGACTAGGAGAAGCAGAAGGATCTAATTCTTCTGATGTACTCCACTGCCGTGGGCATCCTGCCTCAAAAATATCAAATAAGCAGCCAACAACAGCTCAGCCTCTGGCTGGTCTGTAAGCTCAAACATGGTCCTCCCTGCTCTGCCCCGCCTAATGACTCATTGAGGGATCCCCAACACATTATCTGTCCATTGTGCTGCTTCCTATTGTGTTTCTCTGTGTCCTAAGAGAATGCCCTTTAGAAGGCCCTTCTAAAAGATAACTGCTTGCTTCAAGCCCAAAGTGCTATCTCACTAAAAAAAATACTGAAAGAAAACCAGCTTTACTTCAGCCTATAACAAAGCCTGGGCCAGGAGAGCGGAGGATGGAATGACTCACCGTGACTGTGGTGCCACTGAGCTGTGCCCAGCCATAAAGGTCCAGCAGCCGATAGACGCTGCTAACTTTGCAGCGCATGAGCCTCTCCCCTTTGGCCAGGGACACAGAGTCAGTGCTATGGAGGTCGTTGATGGGGGTCACTGCGGAAAGGTCTGCAAAAGAAAATCAGGCATGGAGTTCCCCGAAAACAGAACGGAGCAACATGAGAAGGCTTTGGGGCTGGAACACTAACGCAAAGGGCTTGCTCTTCCGCTGTCGCTCAAGCAATGCCCCCTTCCTGGCCTGTGCTTGCTTCAGAACTTAGAGCAGAGATGCAACCAATCCTTCTGCAGATGCTTGCAAAACCCGGGTTGTTCAGAGAGCATATGCAGAAATTTAAGATTTTTCCCTTCGTTGAAGACAATTTTTCAAACAGTATGTTTCTTTATGCTATAAGGCAACATTTCTCAGTCTTGGCAACTTTAAGATGAGTGGGCTTCCCAGAATTCCCTGGTGGGCCTACCAGCTTCTACCTACAACCCGACTAGCAGCATTTGGCAAAGAAGGCAAGTGCAGCAAGAGAGGCTGCTGCTTACAGCACAAGCCAGTAGAGGGCATGTTGGCCAGAATGTAGACCCCCCATTGCCTGATGGCATCTGTGTCTTCATTGCACCCCACAATCAGCTAGATCTTCAAAGAACAGAAGGAGGCATGCCAACCCTATACATCCCCCTGAAACCTGGAGGCCCAGGAGAGGTCTCGCTATAAAATCCAGGAATGGCAAAATTAAACTAGGAAGTGCAATCCACACAAGCATAAGAGAGAGCCACTCTCGAGAAGGTGGGCAGGTGAGGCCAGGTGGGGGAATGACACAGGTAGAAAATTGGAGCTCAGCTAACATGAGAAGGAGGAGGAGGAGGAGGAGGAGCAGCAGCATGCTCAGAAACCCCGGCATGACCAAAGCCCCTAGAGGGGAGACCAACGTACTCAAGGGCGACGGAGGAAAGACGGAGGGAGCCGTGGTGGCCATGAACTCGGCTATCTGCTGAAGGGCCCAGATGTTGGAGTTGTTGCCTTTCTTCATCTGCTCTTGGATGAGACTCTCCAGCTCCTCCCTAAAAGACTGAAGACATCACAGAATAACTCTCCAGATAGCACAAGCAGGCTTCTAAGGGGCGACCACAATTCAACTGCATTTGTCACGTGAACATCTGGAAATCAGGATAAGCTTTCAAATGCTCTCTGTGATAGGAAGCGGCCATTCTTGAGCAGAAGAGAGGAATAGGGTTTCCTGCCTGAGCAGGGGGTTGGACTAGATGGCCTCCAGGGTCCCTTCCAACTTTATTATTATTAATTATTATTAAGACTCAACACTGAAATTCTATGTAATACAATCTTGAAGTCTATCAGTACTAGGCTGAATTGTGACAGTGGCTTCCTCTTCAAGTATAGCTGTCAGAATGTTTGTCTTTTAAATGTGCCATAGGACACTTTTAGGGTCACCCACACCTCTAGAAGAACGGCTGTAGATCAGGGCTCCTCACAGTCTGTCTAGAACCACAACTGGGTCCACAGTTCTTTCACACAAACTTCACTCCCAGTTTTCTCCCAAGCTTTCTTGGTCAGGATGATGTTGCAAGAATGGCAGAAAACCATTATGTTCTTACTGTTAAACAATCCTCTGTGTGTGTGTGTATGTGTGTCCCGGCAAAGGCCTTTAAAGTGCAATCATTGTGCCTTGAGTGTGGAATTTTATGGGGGATCCAAAAGCATCCTTTTCCATTACAACTCTCCTCCCAAATTTCATGACTTCTCTCCTATTTTCCATAAAAATCTTTTAAGCAGGAAAAGGCATTTTGTTTGGTAACTTCAGGAATCTTCTATCTGGAAACACGGCTGGGATGAAAATCTTACTGCATGCTTTCTGGAGATCTGCCAACAAGCCCTGCTCTATACCTGCTGCCGTTCCTCTCTTCCACCGCCCCGGCTGCCAGTTCCCTGGGCCAACCCTCAGGCTGGCAATCTTATCCAAAGTCCGCACCCAAAAGCTCCCCATAATCCCCAGGAATCCTATGGCAGATCACAGAAGAAAACCACAAGGAAGTGGGGCAAAGCCACGTGAGCTGCGCCAGCAAAGGAGAGCCAGGAAGAGCAGTTATTTCCACTTCCTCCCCTTCACGTCTCTGGTTCCTGTGAGACCCTGCAAAGGCCACTTTAGCCGAGGCCGTAGAACCGTTAGCCCAGAGCGAGAGCAGAAAGCCTGGGCTGCTGCTTTGGAAGCCGGTTGTGGCTGTGGCCCCAAGAGCTGACCTCAGCCTGCTGGAGAAGCAGCTTCCGCCTCGGCCCAGGCAACTGAGCCCGGGGGGGCTGCAGGAGGGTGAAGAGCATCTGCTTGGCTTCCTCCTTCGCTGGACCCGACCCCGGGCAGAGACCTGGGGATTCAGTCTGACGAGGGAGCTTCAGATCCTGACCGTCAGACTGCCCAGGGCAGCCCCCCCAACAAGGTCCCCTCACGCTCAGGCCCTCTTCCCCACGCCCAGCACATAGGTGGCTGCCCCTCCGAGGGCCCCTACTCACGGGGCTCTGCAGAATCAGGCTGACTCTTTTCTTCTGCTCCATCAGGTTGAAGTCTTGGCGCAGGTCTGCAGCCATGTTCCTGATGCGCAGGTACTCCGGGTCGTCTTCGGAGAATCGGTCGAAGTAATGTTGGCTTTGAGCAGGGAGAGAGGAGACTTCCTCTGGAACAGTTTCGTCACTCATTTTTAAACTGATGGGGCACTTTGGGGAGCTGCAAGGAAGCACCAAAAGTCAAATTTGTTACACAGCTTAGTATCCAAGCACTTTAGTAAGTGGGCCTCTGCAGAGGAAATCCAAATTTGCAGCTCAGCCCTCAATTTTGCCTTGTGGGTAATGTTTGCCCAAACAATTTCCAGAGTGCGATCTGTGCACATTGATAAACAGGTTTGGTAGCTGGAAAAAGCCCTGTTTCCAACAAAACCAACATGCTTCTTTAGGGAAAAGGCTTTCCTGCCTAGAAATACAAGCAGTCCTCGACTTAAAATAGTTCATTTAGTGACTGTTCAGTTACAACAGCACTGGAAAAAGTGACTTATGGCCATTTTTCACACTTATGACCATTGCAGTATCCCCAGGGTCCTGGGGTCACGGGATCCCCTTTTGCGACCTTCTGACAAGCAAAGTCAAATGGGGAAGCCAGATTCACTTAACAACAATGTCACTAACTTAACAACTGCAATTATTCACTTAACAACTGTAGCAAGAAAAGTCCTAAAACGGGGCAAAATTCACATCAAATGTCTCACTTAACAACATAAATTTTGGGCTCAATTGTGGTTGTAAGTCAAGGACGACCTGCAATGTTTCCTACTCCTAGCAAGGGTGCTCCATTCCTCTCTCTTCAGAGTTCTTTGGGGAGGCAGGAGGGCAAAGCAGGGTCATTTCTCTCTCTATGTCCTTCCCCCTCTTTTCCAGGTACATTTATGGCTTCAGATGTACGTCTCATATCAGGCGTGAGATAAGCACACAGGATTCCAATAGGAATTTTGGCATAGACCTATTTTAGTTCTACAGAATGTTGAACAGCAGCAATATCCCTCAATCTCAACTTTGTCCTTCCCAACTGTCCTTCATCAATGACCTAGACAACGGAATAGAAAGGGAACTCATCAAATTTGCAGACGACACCAAACTGGCAGGTTCTAAAAAGATCTTGAAAAACTTGAACAATGGGCCCTATCCAGCAAAATGAGTTTTAATGTGGAGAAAAGCAAAGTTTTACATTTAGGCAGGAAAAATCAAAGGTATAAGTACAGATTAGGTAAGACCTAGCTCAAAAACAGCAACTGTGAGAGGGACCCTGGAGTCCTAGTGGACGATCACTTGACTATGAGCCAACAGTGAGCAGCAGCAGCCAAAAAAGCTAATATAATCTTGGGTTGTATAAACAGAGGCATAGAATCAAGATCACGCAAAGTATTAGTACCACTTTATAAGATCCTAATGAGACCATACCTGGAATACTGTAGCCAGTTTTGGTCACCATACTACAAAAAAGATGTTGAGACTTGGAAAAAGTTCAGAGAAGAGCAACTAAGATGATCCAAGGCCTGGAGACTAAAACATATGAAGAACGGCTGCAGGACTTGGGTTTGGCTAGTCAAAAGAAAAGAAGAAACAGGGGAGATATGATAGCAGTGTTCCAGTATTTGAGGGGCTGCCACAAAGAAGAGGGGGTCAAATTATTCTCTAAAGGATCAGAGGGCAGGACAAGAAACAATGGTTGGAAGCTGATCAAAGAGAGAAGCAACCTGGAATTAAGGAGAAACTTCCTGACAGTGAGGACAATTAACCAGTGGAACAATTTGCCTTCAGAAATCGTGGGTGCTCCTTCACTGGAGATTTTTAATAAGAGACTGGACGGTCACTTGTCTGAGATGGACTAGGACAGGTTCTCCTGCTCAAGCAGGGGGCTGGACTAGAAGACCTCCAAGGTCCCTTCTAGCTCTATTCTATTCTAAATTCTAAACTGAAGCCCTCCTAAACAGCTCAGCTTGCTTGAAGATTGCTCTGGACCTGCATCCTGTTTCTAACACCCTCCACTTTTGCCAATTACCTAAAAAGATACCTTTATATTCTATGTCTCTGACTGAAATAGGCTCCAGAGTATCTTGCAACTAACATGATCCAAATGAGAAGCATAAATCAATGAAGCATAGCAAGAACAAGGTTGCCAAAGAACACAAGTTCAGAAATAAAACAAAATAGAAATCAATTTTCAGCTTTTAAAAAGGTAATTCCTGGAAACTACAAATCAATTGATTTTTTTCCCTATTATTTTGCCTGTTCACTCATTGTTGGCAGCCTGTGGTCTTCCACACACTTTAATGGGGAAGCAGTATATAAACAACCTCTACATTGCTGTCCCCACTTTGGAAGTGTGAGACATCAGGATGGTACTAACCTGCAGGCAAGACTCGGCATCAGTTCAAATACATCTTTCTGAGTTACAGCTTTGTTTCCAGGAGAAACCATTTTCAAGGGATTAACAGAATAACGAAGTTGGAAGGGACCTTGGAGATCTTCTAGTCCAGGGCTTTTCAACCAGTAGTACGGGTACCACCTTTGGTACATTGGCACTTGGCAGATGGTACGCAACCATTCTAGAAAAGTGATGGTAGGGGAGGGGAATGAGCTGAACCAGTGGCAGCACCGCACAAGCCTGACCAAGAGATGGCTGGAGCTGCAGGACTGTCAGGGCTCAGCGGAAGCACCAGGATCAGCACCAGGCTCCAACTGGAGCTTGGCGCTCATCCTGGCGCTTCTGAGCCCAGAAAAAGCGCCGATCAGCTGGAATGTTGCAGCATCTCCAGGGTCTTGTGATTTACGTTCAGATGCTTGGCAACTGATTCATATTTATGACGGTCACAATGTCCTGGGGTCATGTGAAGTGACCCAAACCTGCTGCAACCACCTAGCAGACGGGTCGAATAAAAACCAAACACCCCCACCCCACCCCACCCTTGCTGCCAATCCTCAACAAAAATGCTCACAACAATGAAAACCTCAGACAGGAGGAAGAGTGCCACCGGGCAGGCAGGCAGGTGTCTTGCTCGGCTGTGGCTTGGGGGGCCCCCTGCCCCAGGAGGAAGGCCCTGGCCCTTTCTGTTTGCATTCCAGATGAGACTCCAATGTTTCAGCTGGCTCAATGAATCTTGGCCATCATTCTGCCACTGAAGGAGCAACATCAGGACCCCAGACGATGGGTGCTCAGAAAAGGCGCTCATCTCCTTCACAAAACCCCTCTGAGGATCTCCCTTGAAAGAGCCAGGCAGGGAGGAGGGCTTAGGGACCTGGCGGTAGGACCGAGGGGCATCTCTGGATTCAGGCGGGGACCAAAGACTCAGGCAGCAAGTCAGAAACCCCCGAGCCGTTCCTAGGGCAGCATCTCTGAGGGCGGCTTTGGAAGGGGCCACATTGCCATGGGACTTCATAGCGAACCATGGCCAGGCCAGATACCCTGTAGGCTGCCGTAATCCTGGGTAACGTGGGGAGATGTTTCTATGCCAGCATTTTATACCATTTTATATCACATTCAAACAAGCCAGAAAAGCCAGTAGATATTTTAACACACTTGTTGACCTCTCCTCTTCTTTGCATTTTCTAATCATGAAAAAAAGATATTTGCAGCAGGAAGAGGCTTTCTGAGTTCTGGTAAGTCTGATTAATTAAGGATGAATTACTTCCCCCTATAAAAAATGGAATTCTTCTTCAAGAGCAACAACTCAATCTAATTTGCTAGAAACTAGAACATTGTTTTGCTCTGCATATGTCCACCTATGCAAAATCATTCCTTCTATTCTAAAACTGAAGGAGAAAATATAGGTAGAAGAATAGCTTTCAACACTCCTTTTAAACAAAACCTTTCCAGTGCCAAAACAGGAGCAGTATTTCATTAGACAAGATCTTCACAGCAAGCCTTTGTGTGGTGGTGGATGGTGGTGGAGAGACAGTGGAGCATTTCTGTTGTCCAACAGCCCCCAAATCCCAGAGCAGTTGTAATGAAAATTGCCCCCAGAACAATTATTTCACTGCCTCTTCACAACTGAACAGACTCGCAAAGTCTGGGGGTTAAGTCTTCCACTTCAGCAACTTCGCTCACCTTTAAAAAAATATATCAAGACTACCTAGCCAGGTGTCCAGGGATCTTTTGAAACTCTGGCCTCAGGGCACTGTAAATCTCTTCATCTCTAGGCTTGGGAGAAGGATGGATGGAAAGAAGGAGCAGAGAGAAAGAGAGAGTACAGATCACGAAATAATGGTGTTCCTGGCCTCCCCCTCCTCTCACTTCAAACCACTCCAGCATGGCCAGACCTCGACTCTGGCAGCTTCACGGATTCAGCACAAAGTTTTCTGGGCAATGACATCAAAGTTGGCTGGTCATGGCTTTCTTCAGGGGGGGTTTCAACTTCCCATTCATGCCTACAGCTCCTGAACCTCCTAGTGGTCTCCCATGCAAACATTAATCAGCTCTGCTTAGCTTACTGAAGCAAGCCAAGGAGGCTGGCGTTGGGTCTTGCTGTGACCCTGATAGCGCACAATCCCAGACAAGATCATCCTGGAAAGGACGCAGCCCTCGCCGGATAACATCTGATTCCGCATTAAAAATGCCTCCTGAATTTAAATTGGGTTAAACTAACTAGCGCTTCCCTGCAAGTGGCAGGAGGTTAAAGCACAGTGAGACGCTGCAAGTGGATTTTATGGGCACCTGAAGTATCCTTCCGGATTCCCTGGCTGGGACTCTTCACTGACATTTCAGGCATAGCCAGGTTTGTGCTCCCAAAATTTCAATCAGCAAAAATATACAGTATTGCTCATTGCAATCCTGAACGCATAGCTAGTCTTTGACTTGCAATCATTTGTTTAGTGACCATTTACGACTTATGACCACTTTTCACACTTACGACCACTGCACCATCCCCCAGTCATGTAATCAAAGTGTGGATTCTTGGCAATTGACTCATATTTATGATGGTTGCCGTGTCCCAGAATCACAGGACCACCTTTTATGACCTTCTCACAAGTGAAGTAAATAGGGAAGCCAGATTCACTTAACAACCAGGTAACTAACTTAACAACTGCAGTGATTCGTATAACAACTGTGGCAAGAAAAATCATAAAATGGGGCAAAATTCACTTGACAGCTTTCTTGCTTGGCAAAGGAAATTTTGACCTCCACTGCTCAAAAGTACAGGTCAGAGACTGACTATAGTGTCATCCTTCAGTGGGTCCAAGCCAATCCAGAAACCACCAAATCCAGACTGTTTTTGAGAAATCCTGGAGAACAGACAAAATGCCAGATGGCCGGAAGAGGACAAACAAGTCCCTACCTTGCAAACGAAGGATCCAAGGTTCCACTGGCCCCTGTGAAGGTTGTGGAACAGATCATAAAGCAATGCAGCTGCAAACAATGACTAAAGTCTTTACTTATACTTTTATTTTTGATCCACCAACCTGCTTAATAGATTGTGGGAATGCTGTACATGAAAGGTATTTTTGCCAGGGTGACTCTTCGGCCCTGGAGGGGCGACCAGCAAGAAGGGGCTTTTGTAGAAACGCGGGGGAGCTGCAAACCCCCGTTAGTGTCTTCATTCCTTTCGAACTGGCGGACGAAAGACCAGCCATAGCAACACGGCTGGTTACTAGGCTGCAGACAGCCAAAGTCATACCACCAGGCAACATTTAAAGCAGCGTGGAAGAGACTGGGTGAGATTCATCTCTTATGCTCCAATCTTCTTCTCTTCCCCTAAATAAGCTGCTAAGTACTTTCCCCTGTGGAGAGAGATGGGGGAGTTCAACCCTCCCTTCAAAATAGCAGCGATCAAGCCTCCTGGGTTTTTTTTTTTTTTATAAAAAAAAACATTGAAAAAAACAAATTGACCTCAACTAGAACTTTATAACTCGTGGACTAAAAGCCTTTGACTACCTACTCCTTACTTCCTACTCTTATTTGAAAATTTGGCTCTGGTCTTCTAAAATAGAAGAACTAATTGAAATGAGATTAACAGATAGTTCCCTAAAAGAAACAGAAAAGAATTCTCTAAGCACGTGGGGACACCCAGTGGCTAAATATGAAATTGCAATCTGACACTCTTAAAAAAAAAAAGAGAAGAGACTTGGCTGATTCATTAGAAAAACAAGATATGACTAACCTTGAACACCAGATGTGAGACTCCACCATGAAAGAAATACAAAAACAAATCTATACTAATGATGAAAATAACCTACCAAACCTATCAATTCCTGTCTACAGCCAGTGATGAAATAAGAGCTTTTGGAAAAAAACTAGAAAGCGTCTTGGAGAAGCAAACTCAAATTGTGACTACAACTAATAATTTATTAGGACAGAAGATAACAGAGGAAATTGAACCATCAAATATACTGACTGAAGAATTAACTACTCAACAAGCACAGACATTTGAAGATCAAAATGAGAAACAGATGGAAGAAAAAATACATAGTCCAGGACAAATATATCAAGAGGTGAAAATAATGAGGAGATTTGGTGCTTTTATTAGACCCCTCAACCCTTCAAAAAGGAAAATGGGAGGGTCACTTCAATACAATACAATAACACAAGAATTCTTTGATGACCCTGAAGCAAAGAAGTGAAAAATGACATGGCAAAGGAAAAAAGCAAGAATAAGATTGAAGAAGAATGGACATATTTAAGAGGCCTGAAATGGAAAATACTAAAATAGACAGGATTGTACTTGGGTTATGAGAGATTGTTTTGATGAGTAGATAAAAATACCGGCTAATTAAAAAAAAATCAGATGTATGAACATTAACAGTTAAATTGAAATTGAAATTGATTAAGATGTATATATGTTAAGAATGATATAATTATTATACTTTGATGTAGTGATATGAAAGGATGAAAGGATGTATTAAATGTTGAAATGGGAGAAATTTTGGCTAATTTTTAATATGTGGAAATTATAATGAAAACAAGAATATTATATTGTATTATCAACTTGTTGATATGGAAATGAGATAGATAAGAAGTGTATTTATATTACTAGGTATTGGAGAGAATTGTGTAAAGGGAAGGGAGGTCACCTAGAAATATAAAAATGAGAAACTTCAAACGTTTAACTTTAATATCAATGCAAAATTAAAGCTGCAAAAGTATATAAGGCGTTTGGTGTCTTAAAGATGGAATGTTAAAATATAAAATACACAAATGTAAGAAAACAAATAACTGATGGATAACAATAAGGTATGTTAATTTAAATAAGAGATAATATGTATCAAAGGAAAAGAGGAAATTCTGGTTACAACAAACTGGAGATATGTAATATGTATTCCTTCGAAATGGAACTATTGTAACCCAGACACCACGTTGCTTTTCAAAGATACTATTGTAACATTGGAAAAATATAAATATATATCCTCCGTGAAGCACTTCATGTTTTAGAACAGTATTTTCCAATCTTGGTAACTTCAAGATGTGTGGATTTCAACTCCCAGAATTCCCCAAGTGATTTGTTTACTTAAGAAACAAATATCGAGTATGCATACATAGGACAGGAGATATCTGGCTAAGTAAGGCTACTTCACAATAAAGATCTAGGAACATTAGTTGACCATGAACTGAGTATGAGCTAGCAGTGGGATGTACTATAGCAGCAAAAATGGGCAATTGTCAGAACCCATGTTCTAAGGCAGTGGTGGCAAACCTTTTTGAGACCGAGTGCCCAAACTGCAACCCAAATCCTACTTATTTATTGCCGGGTGCTGATGGGCGTGGCTCACTGGGTGGGCATGGCTGGCATGGGTGTGGCTTACTGGGTAGGCATAGTCAGCTCAACGTCACTTGCGTCAGGGGCATTTGTGCGGAGCTGGGCAGGACTGGGGCGGATCTGAGGGTGTCCGGCGGAGGGGGGATGGGACCGGGGTGAGCACAGGGTCATTGTCCACTGGAGGAGCCTCACTGATATTAAAGGGGGTGGGGGAAGACATGATATTAAAGGGGGTGGGGAAAAACTTATTAAAGGGGATGGGGGAAGTGTGTTTGTCTGTGTGTGTGTGTGTGTGTGTGTGTGTGTGTGTGTGTGTGTTGTGTGTGTGAGATACAGAGAGAGATCCCCTTTTTGTAAGTTTGCTTACTGTGCAATGCTTTCCTTTCCCCACACTTTTGCTTCCCTGCTGGTTCAATCTCTCTTTCTCTCTGCCACCCAGATCTAGGGCTGCAGAGCAATTCCGCTCCCCATCCCCCAAGGCCAATCTGGGCACAGAAGTGTTTTCGAAGCTTCTGGAGTTCACATCCATGGCTGTGGGGCGATTTTACGATGCTCCAGTGGCCCAATCCAATATTAGGGGAAGACATTAAAAGGGGTGCAAGAAGACATGATAGTAAAGGGGGTCGGAGAAGAGATATTAAAGGGGGTGGGAGAAGACATTAAAGGGGGTGAGAGAAGACATGATATTAAAGGGGGTGGAGGAAGATATATTAAAGGGGGTGGGAGAAGACATATTAAAGGGGGTGGGGGAAGACATGATATTAAAGGGGGTGGGAGAAGACACCTGGATCCATTTTTTCCCCTTTTTTGAAGATGGGAACTACATCAGCTCTCTTCCAGTCCTCTGGTAGTTCCCCAGTGCTCCAGGATCTTTGAAAAATATAGTTCAGTGGTTCTGAGATCACGTCTGCCAGTTCCTTGAGAACCTTGGGGTGTAATCCATCTGGTCCTGGTGATTTGAACTCGTCTAGGCTGGGCAGGTGCTCACTTACCATTTTCTTGCCTATCTTAACTTGTGTTGCTATTCTGTTGTTATGGCACTATTTTTGATAGGTTGGTCTGTTTTTTCCCTTTGTGTAAAGACAGATGCAAAAAACAAGTTAAATAGTTCTGCTTTCTCCCTGTTGCTTGTCACCTTCTTGCCACTTTCACCCACTAATGGACCAATCATTTCCTTCTCTTTTTTCTTGTTTTTAGGAGAGCAGTTCACAATTTGAACAGATCAGGATACACAGCCTGTCTCCTCTCTGCTCTACATGTCCTTGGATCAGGAGGAGGAGTGGACTCCACCTCCTTCTCCTGGCCAACTTGCCACTGTGGTCAAGGTGGGCCAGAGCATCTGGAGAGCTTTTGATAGTCTCATTTTATACTTCAAGAGGGACTTGGTGCCCAGCCTTCATGAGTTACCTCTGCTGAAGCAGTGTATTCAAATGGACAAAACTAAGCCTGCACAAATCCTGCCTCTGCTGCCCATCTGAAATCAAAAGGAATGTTTCTTGGAAGCCCTTCTGAGAACTGACTGTACTCATCCCCAAATGAAGTGGGTGGGTTTTCACCTTGGGGAGCTTTGGCCAGAGCCTGGGTTTGACCTGAGATTCTGGCTGAAGAACCCAAGGAGTACTGAAGGAAGAAATGAAAGCCTGCCAGCCAGAAGTCTATTGGTCTTTGATGGCTTCTGCCTTTTCCTTTCCAGTCAATGAGATTTTTCTCCTCACGTTTGCAAAATTAGCTGTAAATATCTAAAGATGGTACGTTACATCTGTGGCAATTCAAAGCAAATATATGCTTTGGTTCATTATACTCGCTTGGCCTACTGCAAGTGGATTTGCTGTGGATTGTTAATGGCACTTCAGGCAAGAAACAGAGAACTTATGTTGATCTTAGAGCTACTGGCATTATTGCAAAGCGAGTGAAGAGACTGTGGATTGCGAGTGAAATTCAAGAAAAATAAAATGTCATCTGCTGGGATGCTGATTGCCTATCAATCTAGGAGGGGAAAATGGGATGAAACCATCAAAGATTTCAAGATATAATCCACCTGGCATAAGTGATGTTATTTCATGCAAAGGCTATGAAGTCACCGAGAGAGAAGCTCTTTCCATCTGCCAGGCAGCCTCGCGAATCCCCTGGGCCCAGCCTTTGTGTAGCGGGCTTTCCCCCAGGGCAGCTGCCTGATCTGGAAGCAGCAGGCGCCTCATCTTCCTTGCTCTGCATCTGCTGAAGACATCTTGGTGCCCTTCAGCAAGCAAGATGCAAAGGCAAACCACCCCCAAGCTGGCCCCCTTCAGATGTGGTGAGAATTCTCCAACCAGGGGCGGCTCTGGAGGGGGCAGCTGAGGGAAGGCTTCTCTTCCTGAACAAAAGGGGTGACCCTCTGACGTATGAGGAACAGGATGAGACAAAACTGCAGCTTGCAGGCTTGAGACGAATACACGAGTGCTGAACCCTTGTATGCAGGGAGGGGCTTAGCTTGGAAACCTTGCCCCCATGATTGACAAATGCTTTTGCTTCATCTTGTGAAGCTTGGATGTCTGGAATTCAAAGGAATTAAATGACACTAGACATTAAGCTCTTAGACCCCTTGCATTTCGCCTACTGCGCAAATAGATCAGCAGATGCTGCTGCTTATATGGCGTTGCATTGCATCTTGCAGCATCCCAAAGCTCCAAGGAACTACGTGCGGGTCCTTTTTGTAGACTTCAGCTCGGCATTCAATACCACCATTCCAGATATTCTTCTCACTAAACTGATTCAGCTAGCTGTGCCTGACCACATTTGTAAGTGGATCATAAGCTTTGTAACAGATAGGAAGCAGCAGTGAAGCTAGAGAAAACCACAGCGGATACCTGTACAATTAGCACAGGTGCCCCCCAGGGCCGTGTGCTCCCTCCACTACTCTTCTCTCTCGATACCAACCATCAAAGGATCCCCCGGTTAAAGTACTGAAGTTTGCAGATGATACAACAGTGATTGGTCTATTCAAAATGATGATGAATCTGCATACAGACGGGAAGTTGAACAACTGACTATGTGGTGGAGCCGGAACAATCTTGAATTGAACACATTCAAAACTGTAGAGATGATGGCAGATCTTAGGAGAAGCCCTCCTATTCTACCACCTCTTACAATACTAGGCAACACAGTGTCAGCAGTAGAGACCTTCACGTTTCTAGGTTCTGAGGACTTAAAATGGATACCTAACAACTCCCCTAGGACACCACTATAGGGCATTGCTCGCCAAAACCACCAGACACAAGGACAGTTTTCCCCCCCAAAATCATCACTCTGCTAAAAAACTAATTCTCACAACACTATCTGTGCCCTAGGATGTCAAGTTACCTACTAGGGCTGCATTACTATTGCTATTATCCTTGTCATCATTCCTATTATCTATTTCCTTAGCTTCTTATGACTATAACTTTGTTGTTTGTATCATGATTTACGTTGCTTGCTTTTATTTAGTGACCTATTATGATTTATATTGATTGATTATTTAGTATCATATGGCTATCACTTGTATGATTTATGATTATTGTATTTTATGATTATGATCATGATTTATCACTTGTTGCTTGTATGTATGATGAGAACTTATGCACTGGAGACAAATTCCTTGTGTGTCCAACCACACTTAGCCAATAAGGAATTCTATTCTGTTCTATTCTATTCTATTCTATTCTATTCTATTCTATTCTATTCTATTCTATTCTATTCTAT
>JAKJMR010000795.1:445735-459367 GCA_024449315.1 Daboia siamensis
TCTATTCTATTCTATTCTATTCTATTCTATTCTATTCTATTCTATTCCATTCCATTCCATTACTTTCCTAGGCTCCTCTGTATGATCCAGTAGGCATTCTTGCTTCATTTAATAATAAATAAATAATAATAAACCTTTATTGTCAAAGTACAACATGTGTACATTGAGATTAGCTGAGCCTCCCCCCATGCTCCCTCCCCACAACACACAGTGACGACAAACCCTCCATCCTACCACCCATGTGAGCCAACTACACCACACATCGGCCTCCCAAGTCAATTCTGCATAAGATTATGTCCCATTTAAAAGCCTAACAGCCCACGGATAAAAGCTATTTTTCAGCCTGTTGGTACGGCTGGCTATTTAGGCTTAGATCTAAAGCTCTGTTTTCTACAAGAGACTCAGCCAGTCTTTGCAAGCCAAGATAGCTGCTAGATCACCCGAGTCCCACCTAGCTTGATGTCTCGGGAGTGTAAAAGGGTTGCAATCAACTATAGACACAGAAAGTCAACCTCGATTCCTCAGCAAGTCCTTTGTAATGGGCTTCAAATTGAGCTAGCTTGCACATGCACAGCAGGAGGCCCAAGAGAACTGCTTCTGGAGCATCTGGATCCCTGCTGGCTTTGAGTTCCAGAGCAAAAGATTATCCTTGCTTTTTTGGACATTACTGGAACAGTACCAAACCAACCCTCTAAAAACCACCCAGCTGCATTTGGGGAGAAGCCCAGCTGAGATGCAGACTGCTGGTGCGTTTCAATAAATGGATCTTTCAATAAAGTTTTACTCTTGGTGAACTCTCTGGACCAGGTGTTCTGTTTTAGACTGTGTCAACCGGGATGGTTGACATGAGCATTTAGTGGCCGGATGCTCTTTTTGATGCCTACATGGACTCCACTGCAGATATTTTCTCTTTACACCCTGATAGCAAAACATCTGTCACTTCCTAGGATTGAATTATCAACCTTCCAGGTGGGAGGTGAGAGTCTTCACCTCTAGGCCACCACGCTACTCTGCAAATTAGGTTTATGATGAACAATAAAAAAAATCAATATTCGCACAGCATAGAAAATGTTTTTCAATTTAATTTTGTGTTCTCCTGGCCCAGATTTCCTGCAATGGAAGGGCCTCTCAATGTACATTGGACAGCTGCAGACTGATACCTATTGCAAAGGGGTCCTGCCTTGGGCCAACTGACACAGCTGCCGTCCTCTTCTGCAGGTCTGGCCAAATGTCCTTCATCTCAGGGAAGTGGGTGGCTGGACCAGCTCTTACCTACAATAGGGAGCCTGGCAATAGCCTGAATTTACTGAGGGAGCCAATATTCCCTAGGTCCAGGCAGCTCCTGGCGACTCAGAACAGAAGCAAAGGTTGGAAAAGATTCGAACCCCATGTATCAATACAGCATTTCGGCATCCAACTTTTTAAGCTCGTTTGACCTTGACTGAGTAGGTCTTCAGCAATCCTTGGACAGGCATAACTGTCATCTTTGCCAATCTTTCTTATTCCGAGCCTGGAGCAACCACCCTGATGGGCCAAGAAGGGAAATGGGGCAGCAACCCTTCAGGAGAAGAGTCCCCTTTCCTGGCTCTGAGAAGCCCTGGAGCATAAAGCAAGTTTCACGCCTCCAGAGACACAATTAACTCTTGATCTATTACTCTGTGCAGAAATGGCTTTTCACGCCCGCACTGAACTTGGCATTTAAGAGTCCTTGGATGGAGAAGAGCCAGCAGCAGAATGGCTGCTGGTAGATTTAAGAGCTGAACCTTGAATCAATCATTTACATTCAAAATGTGCACCCTTCTCCCAACAACCGTTATCTCGGGCACATCAACCCTCATCCTAGCTTCATATTAATTTCAGAGATTAACCACTCTGTGATGCTCGAGGCAACTGCAGGCCATGCAGGGGGAGAGGCAGGGTAGTTCATGGTAGCAAAAATCAGGAGGAGCCGGGGACCACCTTTTCCCACCAAGGATTTATATTCAAAGTTTATACAAGTTGGAAAATCCTTCTGATTTTTTGAGGCACATGAGCATTTCTTTTTTCTGGATTAAAACCTTTGCTTAGCAAACTGTTAGCTAAGCAAAAAAAGAAAAGAAAAGAAAAGAAAAAAGGAAGCAAACATTTCATCTGATCCCTGCTTTAGTTTCCCAAAACTAGCTCGGCATTCCTGGATTGGCAGAGTGTGACATTCCAACTACTTCCCGCACAACCATCGTCCCAGGTGCCGTCTGACATTAGAGTTTGGGATGAAAAAGACACCCATTATTTCATCAACGATATCATTCGTTCATTATCCCACAGCAGGACATTAGCAACCTAGCTGAATGATTTGAAAAGGAGACCAAAGGCATTCATGGAAGAACAGGAAAGGAAAACAAGACTGTCCCTTAAACCATTTCACTGGTTTGCAGTTTGTAGGGGGATGAAAAGCAAGCAACCTGATTGTACAGCAAGGAAATGAAGGCCTAGCCCAGACATGTCAAACTTGTGACGTCACATGATGTTACGAGACGTATCGGGACTGTTTTGCCATTGCCGGCAATGGGGCGGGCGCGGCTTCTAATCTCTTCCTAACCTGCAGTGATGGAGCACCGACAAGGCAAACCATTACTGTGATTAATTGTTCTCCCTGTCAGGAAATTTCTCCTTAATTCTAGGCTGGATCTCTCCTTGATTAGTTTCCATCAGTTGCTTCTTGTCCTGCCTTCAGGTGTTAGAATAGAGGTACCTGGTTCTCTTAACCATTCATCATACAGTTTAGCCTCCAGACCCTTTGTCATCTTTGTTGCTGGCCTCTGCACTCTTTCTAGGGTCTCAGCTTGTTTGTATTGTGGTGACAAGAACTGGGGGCAATATTCCAAGTGTGCCCTTACCAGTGCAGTATATAATGGTACAACTCACTGGCACCCAAATTTTAGAATACAGCTAGAAGGGACCTTGGAGGTCTTCTAGTCCAGCCCCCCACTCAAGCAGGAGGACCTATACCATCTCGGACAGGTGAATGTCCAGTGTCTTCTTAAAAATCTCCAGTGATGGAACGCCCATGATTTCTGGAAGCAAGCTGTTCCACTGGTTGATTGTCCTCACGGTCAGGAAGTTTCTCCTTAATTCCAGGTTGCTTCTCTCTTTGATCAGTTTCCAACCATTCTTTCTTGTCCTGCCATCTGGTGCTTTGGAGAATAATTTGATGCCCTCTTCTTTGTGGCAGCCCCTCAAATACTGGAATACTGCTCTCATGTCACCCCTATTTCTTATTTTCTTCAGACTACTAGCCAAACCCAAGTCCTGCAGCCATTCTTCAGATGTTTTGGCCTCCAAGCCTTTGATCGTCTTAGTTGCTCTTCTCTGAATGTTTTCCAAACTCTCAATATCTTTTTTGTGATATGGTGACCAAAACTGTCGGCAGTATTCCAGGTGTGGTCTCACTAGGGTTTTATAAAGTGTTACTAATACTTCACATGATCTTGATTCTATGCCTCTGTTTATGCAACCGAGGATTGTATTAGCTTTTTTGGTAGGTGCTGCACAATGCTGGCTCATGATCAAGTGATTGTTCACTAGGACTCCAAGGTCCCTCTCACAGTTACTCTTTTTGAGCCAGGTCTCACCCAATCTGTACTTAAACCTTTGCTTTTTCCTGTCTAAATGTAAAATTTTGCTTTTCTCCACATTGAAACTCATTTTGTTGGATAGGGCCCATTGTTCAAGTTTGTTAAGATCTTTTTGGATTCTTCTACTTCATGTGATCTTGATTCTGTTCCTCTGTTGATGGAGCCTTGGGGTTTTTGGAAACTGCAGCCTAGACCTCCCTCACAGTTTCTGCTGTTGAGCCAGGTGCCACCTATTCTCTACCTGCGTATTCATTTCTCCTTGCCTAAGTGCAGGACTTTATTTTTCTCACCACTGAATTGTATTTTGTTGGATAGGATTTTATAATTAATCATTTTCACTCTTTAATTTCTTTTTCTTCCTAGCCTTTTCTCACCAAAGTTCCCTTTTTTTCCTGGATCAACCAAATGTTGATCCATAGGTTGCAACACAAACTGACTAAGCAGCTTGTAGCCTGAGTTGACATTATTGTCTAAGGGAGAGTGACCGGTCACCCAACCGGCTTTCATGCCTAAGGTGGAACTAGAACTTCCTGTTGCCTGCTTTCGAGCTTGGTGCCTCAACCACTAGACCAAACTTCACTCATTTGGATTGTCTAAAATGATCTTTCCCGAATTTTCAACTGGCTGGAGAGAGCTACATCAACTGGCTCTCCAACTTCACTTGTTAATTGAAATTGGAAAATCGGAAAAGACTGCTGAAGATAATTTCAGACAATCCAAAACTATACTAGTGTTTCATTTGCCTTCATACAGAAACAAAATGGAGGTGATCTAGGAGGGAAGGCTCCCCCGCCTCATTTTGTGCAAATAGGGAGGAGCCTGGAGTCCCTGGAAAGGAGGTAACTCTATCTCCTTGGAGGAGCATGTGCCCAGTCGTGCACTCTCATCTCACATTTCTTTGGCACCACAGACAGCAGCTTAACTGAGTTATTACCTTCCTGTTCAGACATCCATTAAGTGTAAGTCAATAAAACAGGCATCTCCTCAGGATTCAACATTGATGAGCATTTGATTTCCTGAAATGTCCACTTTCACTAAGCATGTCTGCAGCTCTCATCCCCAGCACTGTCCATAAATCCAGCCCATAATGCCCCAGAGACAGCCATTGTTTCATTGGATTGAATTCAGAGGAAGCTAAAAGTTCCTGAAAGCAAAGCCTGTGCAGGTACAGACCGATCACAATTTCCTTTCTGGAAAAGCAGTGCTATGCCCAGTGCAAAGGAGGAAGACATTTTGAGCCAGTGAATTAAAGAGGCATGATAAAAAACTGAAACAGCTCAAACTGCATGGTGGGGCTCGGTCCATCTCTATAGCCTTCCTATTCTTGCAAACCATTCTGATTTCCAACGTGTCCATACCTTGTTTCACCTACTGCCTCTCCACCAGTGGTCTTCTTGGTCTTTCCTTTCCTCTGGATCCTGTCGCTCTTCTTTCAAACGTTACTTTTGGACTCCTCACTCATTTGTTCCAGATGACAAAACTAACTCAGTGTACAGGAAGTCCCCGACTTATGATCACAATTGGGAGCAAAATGTCTAAGGATTTTTACCTATGTAGCAGGGCTGGATTGCTATTATCCTTCTCATCTTTTGTACTACCTTCTTTTATTGGTATCTTATGATTACATTACTTTGTTGTTCGCATGTACACTGAGAGCTTTTGCACCAGAGACAAATTCCTTGGGTGTCCAATCACACTTGGCCAATAAAGAATTCTAAATATTCTAGAATTTCCATTGCCAAACAAGGTAATTATAAACTAAGTTGTGCCTGATTTTATGACCTTTTCTGCTATGGCTATTAAACAAATCACTGCAATTATTAAGTGTATCACGCAGCCGTTAAGCGAATCTGGGTTCCCCCATGGATTTAGCTTGTGGGAAGTCAGCTGGGAAAATCGCAAGTGGTGATCACATGACCTTGGAAAGCCACAACTGTCATAAATACATACTGGTTGCCCTGCACCCAAATGCTCGTGTGACCATGGGGTTGCTGAGATGGTCATATGTGTGAGGACCAATTGGCTTTTTTTCCAGTGCAGTTGTCTCCAAATGACCTCTAAACGAATGGTTGAGTTGTTGACTACATGGACTTCTGCAGTGGCTACTCGCCTTTGTACTCCATACCGCCTTCTTCAGCAGCAGCTGCTCTTCCCATTAGGCCCTGCTTCTCATTTTCACCTTCTGCGCCCTCCTGCCTGTCAGCCCTTCCCCTTCCTTCCAAGTAGCTGGCAAAAAGCACTCATGGATACAAACATTCAGGGCTTCTTCGGCAACACTCATTCTTCGCAACAAGCCACACATTGCCCACTACCTTTCCCCATCTTTCACATTTCTCAAATTTTTTAAAAAAGGAAAAAAATTCGAAAGAAAAATATTGAAAGGAATGGAAGGAATTTTGCATGGATGGTAACTAAGCTTATTAGTTTGATCCAGTAACTCCATTTTAAGGAGCCAAGTACTAGCTGGATTCAGAATCTGGAGATAATGCAAATTACATTTTTCCCACCTACATTTCCCTGAGCTCATAAATACAAAATTTTGCTCTCTGCTGCACAGATGACAATGGAAGTGGCCGTCCAGGAAACTTTCCACTGTCCAAAGAGGATAAAAATATTGGGAAAGCTAGTGGATATGGAAGTCAAGGTGAGTAGCTACAGAGCAATAGAGGATTTCAATGGCATCTATTCAATCTCCTATTAAATATTATTTCTTTCAAAAAATGTCTCAAATCTAACAAGATTATCAAATCTATTAACATTTTAGAACACAATACAATCATAGGGCTGGAAGTGACCTTGGAGGTCTTCAAGTTCAGCCCTCTGCTCAAGCAGGGGTCACAATACCATTCCAGAAAAACGGATGTCCAGACTTCTTGAAAACCTTCCAGAGGAAACCATTCCACTATTTGTTTTCAGTGTCAGGAATCTTCTCAATTCTAGGCTGGACCTCTCTTTAATGAACTTCCACCTGTTACTTCTTGTCTTATCCTCAAGTGCTTTGGAGAATAGGCTGACCCCTCTTCTCTATGAAAGCCCGCCCAGGACCGAAATACTGCTCCTATGACCACCCAGTCCTCCCCTTTGATAGGCTAGACATACTTAGCTCTCTCAATCGTTCATTGTACAGATTAGCTTCCAGGCCCTTAATCCTCTTTGCTGCTCTTCTCTGCACTCTTTCATGGGTCTCAGCATTTTTTTATTGTGGTGACTAGAACTCAGCAAGTATTCCAAGTGTGGTCTTACAAGCAGTATAAAGCAGTACTAATGTTTCACCTGATTTGCTGCTATCCCTCTGCTGATGTAGCCTAGGAGCGCATTGGGGATTTGGCAGCTGCAGCATAGCTTTTTAAGGATCTCATGCAGTATTTTTTGGTGGGTGGGGGTTAAGGCTTCATTTTAATTGTTGCCAGGAAACATGACAATCACGCTACCACCACACATGATCACGCAATGGTGTCCTACTACTGTAAACTACTGTTGAATCCAACTATGGAGGGTTGGGGACTCTAAAGTAAACAGGTTGAGTATTAAGGGATAATGACCAGAGGAGGACTGACCGCTGGGTAATAAAACAGGAAACGCAGAAGCCTCCAAAAGGTTGTGGAATATCAGAGAGCAAATGAAGCAGCACAGGAATAGAACGGCAGCAGCAGAAAAAACAAAACAAAATATTTGACAAAGTAGACCACAACCTACTTCTTGGTAAGCTAAAAAAAGGTGGAGTAAAAAAGAGGAAATTCTGGTTACAACAAATCAGAGATTTGTAATAATATGTATTTGTATGAAACGGAACTATTGTAACCCAGACACCATGTTGCTTTTCAAAGATATTATTGTAACATTGGAAAATCAATAAAAAACTTATAAAAAAAATAGAAAAGGTGGAGTAGGCAATATCACCACCAGATGGATCTGTAGCTGGCTGGCAAACCGTACTCAATGAGTAGTCTTCAATGGCACTACATCAGAGAGAGACGAAGCCTAGAATTAAGGAGAAACTTCCTGACCGTGAGGACAATCAACCAGTGGAACAGCTTGCTTCCAGAAATCATGGGTGCTCCATCACTGGAGATTTTTAAGAAGAGACTAGACAATCACCTGTCTGAGATGGTGTAGGTTCTCCTGCTTGAGCAGGAGGCTGGACTAGAAGACCTCCAAGGTCCCTTCCAGCTGTATTCTATTATTATTCTGTTCTATTACAAACAACAGGAAGGAACATGAGAATCAGCCATATGCATTCAATAATTTAAATTCAAGTTTATCTGTAGCCCCAACCACTTCTTAGTCTAATCCTGGTCAATGATTTGATCTGCGCCTTCAGCAAGCACTTAGAAGCAAGCTCAGCCCTCGACTCACTACAAGCTTGGGGTCCCCTAATTTCTGCAATTCATCTTCCAAAGATCTGAGGTAATGGAGATCATTGGTGTTTTCCGAGATTGGTTGGTTGCTTTCAGACATTTCATGACCCAGGGAACATCATCAGTTATAAGGGAGGGTGGGGTTTGCTGCCTATTGATATACGTACAGCAGCTGGAATACAGTAGCAGATCCACTCTAACTGAGCCTTGTTCAAGGAGGGAGAATTGGAGCCCCAAAGCCCATGAGCTCTGCAGTTAAATCAGCCATCTGGAAACCTAATTCTCTGCATCTCAGTTGCCTTTAATTATATGGCATTTGTTGACAACAGAACCCTTCATTTTTAATTGGCCCCAAAGGGAAATTGAGCTGAACAGCTGACAGTAAATTAAAACATGTATATGTGTGTGTGATTCAACAGTTCACGGTACTAGCAACTGAAACTAGACTAAATTCACAACAAAGACTATGTTGGTAGTAACATCGCTTCCTTTGCAATCTGACATAACATGTACTTTGGGATGTTTTTTAAAAATTGTCTTTTGCATTTTGCCTGAGATGAAAATGATGTGCTTATTTATTTTTATATTATCCTTCAGATGAAGTGGTTCCCAATAAAAAATATAACAACTGGATTCATATCACTAAAATATTACAAAAATGATTAGAATAAAAGCATGTTTAATTTCAGATTCATTGCATTATATTTACCTTCCCGTAATTACAACACAATAAATAGATTTGCTTTCTAGCTTTCTTCATAGTTAGATTTCTGAATCTGGATTGCCAGTTTATAAAAACTGCTTTACATATTTGTGTAAAAGACACTAACAAAAGATTTAAATGGAATATTAGGGTGATTATACAAAATTCCTCCCACCCTAATCTGCAGTTTCACTTTGCATACAACAGCTGAAAGAAAAATGGATGCAATAAACAATCACACACAGAAAATCTCAGAATCCTGCCTGCCTGATCTTTCAGGAAATACTAAAGCACAAAATCAGGCCGAATGTCTTTAGAAGCCGAGTAGTTCTCTCTTCTTATCTGTCGGTTTCTGAGATGCATGCTGGCTCAGGGACATCTCCCATAGAACACAGAATCGTCGGCTGGAAGGGACCTTGGAGGTCTTCCATCCCAGCCCCTTGCTCAAGGCAGGAGACCTTATATCCATGTAGTTGTAGCTCCATTGAAGATTACACACTGAGTGTGGTTGGTCAGCCAGTTACGAATCCACCTACTGAGGGTACTACAGAACAAGATGCAACCCCCTTTATGGAAGCGTATGCAGGGGCAGCTCCATATTCCTGCAGAGTTTCCAATACAGTATTTTTTTTTCCTTTCTTATTCTCTGCAATACTAAAACAACCACAGCCTGGAAAGAACCCACAAGCACTTATTAAGAGCAGGCATGAAAAGCAAAATCTTACAAAAGACCTGTTATGGTTCCAATAGATGAAACCAATTAAAACTTCAAGGCAAAGATTTCTTCCTTAAAGAACATTTTATTTAGGAAACAAAGTATTGGCACTTAAATAGGTGAAGCCAAAACTAAAATTCCCTCCCCTTGTTACAAAGTAACAAGTTGCAATTCCCACCCCAGAAAGGCTATCATAAATCAC
The DNA here is from genome assembly GCA_024449315.1 of Daboia siamensis. Taxonomy (NCBI): domain Eukaryota; kingdom Metazoa; phylum Chordata; class Lepidosauria; order Squamata; family Viperidae; genus Daboia; species Daboia siamensis. The sequence goes on from JAKJMR010000795.1 coordinate 455,328, forward strand.
ATTCACCAATTATTCTCAGGGTAAGGGCGGGGTGGTGGTGGCAGTTGTTATTAAGGAGGCCCTTTGTCCGCGGGAGACCACTGCCCCTCAGATTGGCGGATGTGAGTCCCTTCTCCTGAGGTGGGGTCCTAGGGGTCAGTTGGGTCTGTTGCTCACGTACCTTTCTCCCAGCTGCGTGGCAACAGCCCTGCCCGGGCTACTCGACGCTCTCTCAGGGTTGGTGGTTGAGTTTCCCAGGCTTATGGTTCTGGGAGATTTTAATCTGCCTTCCCTGGGTGGTGCGTCGGGGGTGGCCCAAGAGTTTATGGCTTCCATGATAGCCATGGACCTGACCCAGATTATCCAGGGTCTGACTCACGAGGGGGGAAACACGCCCAATCTTATTTTCATCTCTGGGCAGTGGTTTAATGGTCTGGGTGGGGTTACTCCAACATCTCAACCCCTTTCATGGACAGACCATTATCTCCTGCAGTTGGGCCTCCGTCATGCCACTCCCCGCTGCTGGGAGGCGGAACCAACCAGGTGGTTCCGCCCCAGGCGCCTGATGGACCCAGATAGGTTCCAGACGGTGCTTGGACTTATTCCTTCCTCCCTTTCCCACAGCCCGGTCAAGACCTTAGTTGATGCCTGGCAACAGGCGGCTTCGGAGGCTCACGACCATGTTGTGCCTTTGCTGCCTCTGACCCGACGCAGATCCCGGCTCGCTCCTTGGTTCTCCGCGGACCTGCGGGAGATGAAGCGCCGGAGAAGGGGCCTAGAGAGCATTTGGAGGTCCAGTCGGTCTGAGTCTGACTGAACACAGTTAAGATCCTTTTCTAGATCTTATTTTGTGGCAATGGAGGTGGCGAAGCGTGCTCACTTTGCCACCCTCATTGCATCCGCAGATAACCGCCTGGCCATCCTGTTTAGGGTGACACGTTCCCTTTTAAATCAGGGGATGGGAGAGGACCCCTTGCAGGGATGGGCCGAGGAGTTTAGTGAGTATCTGGTGGATAAAATCGCTCAGATTCGGGCTGGCTTGGACACTGACTGGGCAGTGTCTGACGAAGGGGAAACGGGTTTGGCCGATAATATCTGGGAAGAGTTTGATCCTGTGACTCCGGATGAAGTGGACAGGATCATGGGGAAATTAAGTGCCGCCACGTGTTTGCTGAACCTGTGTCCCTCCTGGCTTGTTTATGCGGCCCGGGAGGTTACACAAGGCTGGCTCCTGGCAGTTATAAATGCTTCCTTGAGTGAGGGGTGCTTCCCTGCCGCCCTGAAAGAGGCGGTGGTAAGGCCCCTCCTCAAGAAACCTGCCTTGGATCCAGCTATTTTAAACAACTTTCGTCCTGTCTCCAACCTTCGCTTTCTTGCGAAGGTTGTCGAGAGTGTGGTGGCACGGCAGTTCCCTTTGGTCCTGGAGGAAACTGAGTATCTGGATCCATACCAATCAGGTTTCAGGCCCGGGTACAGCACGGAGACGGCATTGGTCGCACTGGTGGATGATCTCTGGCAGGCCCGAGACAGGGGTTATTCCTCTGTCCTGGTCCTTTTAGATCTCTCAGCGGCTTTTGATACCATTGACCATGGTATCTTGCTGCAACATCTTGCGGGGTTGGGAGTGGGAGGCACCGTTTTACGGTGGTTCTCCTCCTATCTCTCAGGCCGCTCGCAGATGGTGTTGACAGGAGGGCAGAGGTCAGCCCCTAGACCCCTTAGTTGTGGGGTGCCTCAGGGGTCGGTACTCTCGCCCCTCCTGATCAACATCTATATGAAGCCGCTGGGTGAGATCATCCGTGGTTTTGGGGTGAGGTATCATCAATATATAGGGATGCGGTGGCTCAGTGGGTTAGGACACCGAGCTGGTTGATCAGAAGGTCGGCAGTTTGGCGGGTCGAATCCCGAGTGCCGCGTAGCAGAGTGAGCGCCTGTTACTCGTCCCAGCTTCTGCCAACCTAGCAGTTTGAAAGCACATAAAAATGCAAGTAGAAAAATAGGGACCACTATGGTGGGAAGGTAACAGCGTTCCGTGCACCTTTGGCGTCTAGTCATGCCAGCCACGACCACGGAGGCGTCCTCGGACAAGCGCTGGCTCTTCGGCTTTGAAACGGAGATGAGCACCGGCCCCTACAGTTGGAAACGACTAGCACGCATGTGCGGGGGAACCTTTACCTTTACCTTTATCATCAATATGCCGATGATACCCAGCTCTTTATCTCCACCCTGAACCAAGCCAGTGATGCCCTCGATGTGATGTCCCGTTGCCTGGAAGCGGTACAGATTTGGATGGGGAAGAACAGGCTCCAGCTCAACCTGGCCAAGACTGAGTGGCTTTACGTACCAGCATCTCGACTTGTCCAAGAGGTTCCATCTTTGGTTATGAGAGGAGAGGTGTTGCCTCCCGTTGATAGGGCGCGCAATTTAGGCATCCTCCTGGACTCACGACTCATTTTTGAAGATCATATTGGAGTTGTGGCCAGGGGGGCATTTGCCCAGGTTCACCTGGTGCGCCAGTTGCGCCCCTATCTGGACTGAGATGCCCTACGTACAGTCACCCATGCACTCGTTACCTCTCGGATAGATTACTGCAATGCTCTCTACATGGGGCTGCCCTTGAAGACCACCCGGAGGCTTCAGCTGGTGCAGAATGCGGCCGCGTGGGTAGTGATGGGAGTATCCCGATACTCCCATATTACACCCCTCCTGCGTGAGCTGCATTGGCTACCAGTTGTCTTCTGGGTGAGATTTAAGGTGCTGGTACTTACCTTTAAAGCCCTACATAGCCTAGGCCCGGGATATTTGCAGGACCATCTGCTGCCGGGGATGACTTCCCATCGCCCAGTGTGCTCACACAGAGAGGGCCTCCTCAGGGTGCCGTTGGCCAGACAATGTTGGCTGGCGACCCCCAGGGGGAGGGCCTTCTCTGTGGAAGCACCAGCCCTTTGGAACCAACTCCCCCTTGAGCTTCGGATGGCCCTGGACCTCCGGTCCTTTCGCCGCGACCTCAAAACTTTCCTTTTCCATCAGGCTGACCTGGATTGACAATGGGTTTTTAAAACGTTTTAATTTTTAACTGTGTAGTTAATTTATTTTGGGGCTGTTATTTTTTTTTTTAATTTTTGTATTGTTGTTTTTATTGTTGTTAGCCGCCCTGAGTCCTTCGGGAGATAGGGCGGCATATAAGTCAAACAAACAAACAAACAAATAAACAAACAAACAAACAAACAATAAATAAATAAATAAATATTCTAAAACATGGGCCCTCCTCCCAACTTTTCAACCCGGCAAAACTTTTTCTAACATTGACCTTGATTCTCACACAGTTGCAATTGTTATGGCTAACTGCAAATACCAAACAACAACAACAAAAGACACACAAAAACTACAGTTTCTCAATTGTCGCAGCACTTCCAGCCCTCCTTAACAGAAAGGTCCTGCAAATCAAACAAAAGTATAAGTTAAAGATTTCCGCTTGGTTTGTTTCGATGTTTATCATAGAATTTACGAACAAGCCTATCAGCTTTTACATCAGTACACTTCACCCAAGTAGCCTCTTATAATGGGTAGCCCTTCCACTGCACCAAGTATTGCAATTTCCCTTTATAAAATCTAGCATTAAGAATACACTTCACTTCATAATGAGTCTCTCTAGCCACCACAAGGGGACCTGGGGCTTTCTTTGGGAGGGGGCCTTAAAGTCGATTCTCTGAAAGGTTTTAACAAGCTTCAGTGAAATATTGGGTGGATCTTTCCCAAGAGTCGAGGAAGTTTTAATTCTATAGGTAAAGGTAAAGGTAAAGGTTCCCCCGCACATGCGTGCTAGTCGTTTCCGACTCTAGGGGCCGGTGCTCATCTCCGTTTCAAAGCCGAAGAGCCAGCGCTTGTCCGAGGACGTCTCCGTGGTCATGTGGCCGGCATGACTAGACACCAAAGGTGCACGGAACCCTGTTAAGTTCCCACCGTAGTGGTCCCTATTTTTCTACTTGCATTTTTGCATGCTTTCGAACTGCTAGGTTGGCAGAAGCTGGGACGAGTAACAGACGCTCACTCTGTTACGC
>JAKJMR010000795.1:459377-472298 GCA_024449315.1 Daboia siamensis
AGGGAGGAAGTCAGTCCAGTTCTCTTTTGGTAATCCACATAGCACCTAAGATATTGCTCCACCATTGCATTTGCTTTTTCAGCCACCCCATTAGTAGATGGGATGAAAAGCCGATGGCAGTCCTTGTGTGGAGCCAAGTATTTTTAGAAAGTTCCTCCAGAATTTAGCCGTAAATTGCACCCCTCTGTCAGAGATTACACACTTTGGTGTGCCTTGTAGCCTGTAAATAAGTTTAAGGAACATCTTAGCCAATTTCTGGGCAGATGGAAGGCTGGAGCAGGCAATAAAATGAGCCTGTTTTGAAAAAAGATCGTCACAGTCCATATTACCATATTTCCTCTGCTTGCAGGTAACTTGATGATAAAGTCCATAGCGATCTCTTCCCATGGTTGGGAAGAATCCACAACAGGCTGCAATAGTCCAGGGGGTCTCCCTGGAATTCTTTTCATGGTAGCACAGACTGCACAGGTTTTTACAGGTTTACATCTTTCTTTAAGCCTGGCCACCAAAATTGCCTCTGAATTAAATGTAGTGTTTTCAAGTAACCAAAGTGGCCGGCCTGTTTTATATCATGGCTGCATTGGAGAGCTTGGAGTCTGAGTGAATTAGGCAAATATAATTTTCTCCCCTTCCAAGCCAACCCATCCCTGTGGATAAGGATGGTTTGATTGTCCTTAAACTATTAATCATTACTGTTTTAACCTTTTTGTTAAAGGATTGTCAGGGTTAGGAATTTTTACAGATTGCGGTCTCTGGGGGATTATCTGAGAGAACCTGTGGTGCAGATATAATGGAGTCAATAACCTGCTCGCGATGGCTTTTATACTGGGGTAATCTGGATAGGGCGTCAGCCAAGAAATTCTTCCCACCCGGTATGTACTTAAGAGTGAAATTAAAATGATTAAAATATTGTGCCCAGCGTACTTGTTTGGGAGATAGTTTACGAGGAGTTTTCAATGCCTCTGAGTTTTTGTGATCAGTCCATACTTCAAAAAGCACCTTGCTCCCTTCCAGCAAATGACGCCACATCAGTAAAGCCCACCTAATTGCAAAAGCTTCTTTCTTCCAAACAGCCCATCTCTGCTCTGTCAGTGAATTTTTTTTAAGGAATGTAAAATCCCATCACAATTCTTTTGTAAGAGTACTGTGTCAAATTTCTGATGTATGGGCTTTTCAAGTGACTCTGAGGCATTGTTTACTTTAAAAGTCCTTTATTAGCCTAATACACCGGCAAATGCTTGCTCAAAGCAAGCTGGAATCTGAAATCTCTGCCCCTCGCACAATATATTAAAACACAATTCTCCTTACTAATTTTGTCATTAATCATATTCTCCAATCAATTTAAAGAATCAGTTTCCCTTCCGTTAGAAGACCTGCCAAAGCCTTATCTTCTTAGTGAGAGAAATGGCCTTGAAGGTACATTCCTACTCATTCCCCCTCCTAACCTTAAACTAAAGCAATACAGTAGTCTGAAAGCAATACACAAGTTTAACATATGAAACAGCTACTTCTTCATTTCTTGTCAAGCAATAACATTCAATGTTAGCAGCGTTGACATACTGCTCCTATAGCCACATCGCTGACATTGGCTTGAATTATGAATGGCTCTTCTGGGTAGGGATGCTTCAAGATCGGCTCAGCAGCAAATAGTCTTTTTAAGTTTTTAAAAGCAGTTTGGCATTCCATAGACCAATGTAGCGGCTGACCAGGTCGTGGCTTACCCCACCCCCCCCTTGCCAGTTTTTAACATTCTGTCAGAGGTAAAGCAATCTCAGCAAAGGAAGGGATGAATTGACGGTAGAAGTTGGCAAATCCCAGGAAGCTCTGTAGTTGCTTTTGAGTTTTTGGAGGTTGCCATTCAATTAGTTTTCACTTTAGTTGGATCCATCTTGATGCCTTCGCTAGAAATTCTATAGCCTAAATAATCCAAATGCGTCTGATGAAATTCACACTTTGAAAGTTTGACATAGAGCTTAGTGTTCAGCAGTTTTCTCAGCACCTCTCACTAAGTTTACATGCTCTGCCATAGTCTCTGTATAGATTAAGATGTCATCAAGATATACCAAAACACCTTTGTATAAATGATCATGTAGCACTTGGTTAGTCAGCTGCATGAACACAGCAGGAGCTCCTTGTAATCCAAATGGCATAACTTTAAACTGATAGCTACCCAAAGGGCTGTTAACAGCAGTTTTCCATTCATCGCCTTCTCTTATCCTCCTGTGGTATTTTTGGTAAAAATCCGCCCCTTCGCCAGATGGGTTAATAAGTCCTTCATTAGGGGAAGGGGGTACATATTTTCCACACTCACACCACTGAGGCCCTTAAAGTCTATGCAGAGCTTAAGCGACCCATCTTTTTTTTCTTTGAATAATACTGGGGCCGCTACTTTGGATTTGGCAGGCTCAATGAACCCTCTGGCTAAATACCCCAGATTGTTGGGGGCAATTAAGCTGACTTTGTAAAAATGCCACTTGGGGTGTGTGTGAAAGCCCTAATAAGCAGGCATATACATAGAATGAAGGCTACTGCTAAGCTTGTAAGCCACCCTGAGTCTTCGGAGAAGGGCGGGATATAAATGGAATTAAAATAAATAAATACTTGTCAATGTACTGCCGCATTTCCTCCACCTCGAGGGCGGTCATGGCATACATTTTCGGTTTTGGCAGCTTGGCTCCTGGTAAAATCTCAATGGCGCAGTCATTTGGTCTGTGGGGTGGCAGGTCATCACATTCCTTTTCACTAAACACCTCTGCTAAGTCTTGATATTCGCTGGGAATGAGTGACTCTCTTGGCAGGGGGATGGTGGCTATTTTTATCGTTTCAGACAGTGATTTCGATTCTCCGCTAACATCATGGGAGGAACTGGGTGGAGATGGCCCTATGGGCAATCTCAGGATTCTCATCCCCTTCTCCCACCATATAAAGGATTTCCGCTTGTCTAACCAAGCTAGACCTAGGATTACTGTTTCAGTCATTTTTGGAGCCACCACAAATTGGATGAACTCCCAATGTTCACCTATTTCTAGCTGCACCGGCTCCGTTAGGGTGATAAAGTTTCCTCCCATTAAAGATCCATCTGCCTGTTCAAATTTCATGGGGTTAGAGAGTAGCATCACCCGAATGCCTAGTTTGAGAGCAACTGGCAAGCTGATAAGGCATGTGAGCACCCTGAGTCTACCAACACCCATAAGTCCATTTGAGCACCTGTCTTAGGAACTATCAAGTTTGGCAGAGAGGGAAAAGGGTGGAATAGGTTGATTCACCATTGGGTTGCTCTCCCTCTCATCATCGCTGTCATAAGGAGCCAGGGCGGTGGGGGTGGGTGGGTTGGGGTCTCAACCTCCTCTTGTGTAGGCGAGGCGACTTGGGCAATTGGTTCCTGAGCAATCCAATTTGACTTCTCTGGCCGATGGCTGGTTTCCTTCTCTCCTTCCCAATGGGACTGAGCTGTGGGAATGGGACAGGACAAACTGCTGCCCGGTGACCTGGCTGACCACACCTAAAACATTTGATCAGTGGGCCCCAAGATGGTTTTGGAGGTTCTGCTGTTCCAGCTGCTGGGGTCCGTTGGGCAGGTGGTCATCTAGTCTGGTCTGGCTTCAGTCCAGGTCCAGGAGTTGACGGCTTTTTATAGCGGGTCAGCTCGATGTCCATCTTCACTGCCACCTGGTACCACTCAGAATTCCACGGTAGACACAGGCTTGGAATAGATTGGGGTCCAGGCCATTCTTGAAATGGTGGACCAGGGATCATTCTGGCCACCACTCAATTTGACCCGCCACTCTCCGGAATTCATACACATATTCCTTTGCTGAACTACCCCCATTTTACTTAGTGAATGTCTTTCTCTGCCTGTAGAGCTATGGATTCATCCTCAAATCTGGCTCTTAACCCCTAGATGAATAGGTCATAATCCCATAATTCATGTGCTTGCTCGTTGTGCGAGCTATTTAGCTATTCTGATGCTTTCCCCTCTACATTTGCCACTATGACATCGACCATTGCAGCAGGGTCTGGATAGGCACTGGCATTTCTGTTCATGTAGGAATGCACTTGGTTTAGAAAGGTTAACTACTCAGGGTCTCCATCAAATGTGGGTTTGAAAGGAGGAACCGTTATGGGTTGCTGCCTATCCAATAAAGCACACAGCCATCCATACTTGTTCCATCAGGTCACGTTGAACCCCCTCCTGCCCCATTAGGGGCCCTAGGCTGGTGTAGGGCCAGTGGCGGTATTCGAGGCTATGATGCTGATGGCAAGGCTCAGAGCTGTGTTGATAGTAACAGCGGTTTGGGCTGGCCTGGTATTGGTAATGACCAGGACTCTCCCTCTGCCGATGGCAGTCTGGGCTAAGGTGACGTGGGTGCTGGTCAGGGCTTGCGTAGAGGCAGGGCTAACATACCATTTTCAACGTTCAGGGCTATCACGTCGACGGTGGTTAGGGCTCAGTGGTTGCCGACAACGGTCGGGGCTAGTTCACCACTGGTGATGATCCGGGTTTCTCCTCCACACTAGACTCAAAGCTGGTGGCTTCGGACGCAGGAAGGCAGCCCTGACTCCAGCTATGGGATTGGGACTCCTCCTGGACTGGGAATGATCTCGGAGATGTTTGTCATCCCGCTCACTGGTCAGTAACCGGTGGGTGATCTGCTCCTTGCTTCCCACATGCAGCCCTTCAAATTTCTCCCTCAAACACTCGACTGACTGGCTTTGAATTGTTGTCAGGTATTTCCACTCACCCGACTCATCTGAAGGTGCCACACGCTTAGCGCCTCTTTGATCCGGAGAGCGCAACTCGCGGGAGGCAGTCAGTGGAAATTCAGCTTCCGCGGCCTTGGTAGAATTCTTTTTCTGTTGGGCCATCTCTGAACATCACGACTATCCGGTAGCCAGGGTCCATTCCGATGACCAGTTGTGTTCCCGTATCTTTGGTCTCATCCCTGCAGTCAGAGTCTCCAAAACCACACAATCGGTGCGATGGCCTGCGATCCATCTGCTGATGGAGCAGCTGTGGTTACGGTGCTTCTAACAGGTTCCTCCTTCTTCTCCATTTTGGGACCTTCCCTCAGTCTTTGTCAGCCTCCCTTCTGCTTTGGGTAGGCAACTGGAGCTCAGAACCTTGTGAATTTAACATAAAAGTGAGTCTTGGGTTAATGTCATGGCTCCGGTAGATGAAAGGTGTCTAAAACACGGGGTCTCCTCCCAACTTTTCAACCTGCCAAAACTTTTTCTAACATTGACCTTGATTCTCACACAGTTGCAATTGTTATGGCTAACTGAAACAGCTCAAGCATTTCCCCTCCCTTCTTCTCCATCTGCAAATACCAAACAACAACAAAAGAACAAGCAAAAGGTAAAATGGCTACAGTTTCTCAGTTGTCACAGTGCTGACAAGACCACTTTAAGAGAATGCCTTGTTCTCATAGAGCACACATAACTTATAGCATTTTGGTTGGCTGCAGCCAGTCAGGCTGTTGCCAGTTCTTGAAAAACAGGAAAGAATTTGGTAGAAAATATGTAGAAAAATCTCTCTAATGGAAAAGCTGGCCCAAAAGACATGAATGCACAACAAAGGGGGCATAATGAACGTCTCTTAGGCAACTCAAGATTCCTCAGTAATTTAGCTAGGGAAGATAATATATATATATTATCTTTTCTTCACTGTACTGTACATAAACTTGTAAATGAAATGGAAATAGAAAAAGAGTGTGCCTAAATCCTAAAGCTGCCCAACTAATCAAAGGCATTCCTGCCCTCCATGGCGGAAGCTGCAGGAGCCGGGCAGAGGGGCAGCCAGTGCAGATCCCTAGTTCTTCTTTTGGCTAAAACTGCTCAGGCTGAAGCCAGGACAGCTTTTCTCCGACCGTTTCTTTAGAGTAACACTATTTTCTTTTGGCTGCTTCCATTGGTTGACTTTTTTTCTTAGCATGTGAAGCCAAGGTGTGTTAGCAATTTTTATACAGGTAACATTTTCATGATATTTCTTGAAATGTGCTTCAGGGTTCGGACCCGAACAGGAGGAATTGGTCAAGTGTGTTTTTGGATGCATCTGAGGAATACCACTAACTTGGTTTGCAGGTTTGCCCAGGAGGACAATAGTGGTTCCTGGACTGGAATAAAATTCACTGCAATAAACTAAAATAATAAAAAAAGGTTTCTTTCAACATGTAAAAAACAAGAAAAAAGTCAAGGAAACAATCAATCCAATAATAATGGGAGAAGATGGCAAGGAAGTGAAGGGCAGTAGAGACAATGCCAAGCTGCTTAATTCATTCTTTGCATGTCTTCATGCAAAAGGAAAAAATAGTCCAAGTTATCAAATGCAATACCGTAGAAGACAGAATAGGCAAGAAAATTGTAAGAGAACACTTGTCCACTCCAGACAAGTTCAAATCATCAGCACCAGATGGATTACATTCCAGAGTTCTGAAGAAGCTGGTAAATGTGATCTTAGAACCACTGAACCAAATCTTTCAAAGATCCTGGGGGACTACCAGAGGACTGGAAAAGAGCAGATGTGGTTCTCATCTTCAAAAAAAGGGGAAAAATGGATCCAGGAACTACAGACCAATCAGCCTGACATCAATACCCGGGAAAATCCTGGAAAAGATAATCGTGCAAACAAGCAAAGCTGTTACTAGAAGTCAACATGGATTTGTCAAAAACAGATCATGCCAGATATTCTTACTGCCTAAAGTGACTAAATTAGTGGGCAGGCAAAATGGTGTGGACATAATATATTTGGACTTCAGTAAGGCATTTGACAAAGTAGACCACAACCTACTTTTTGGCAAGATAGAAAAATGTGGGATAGAAAGCATCACCACCAGATGGACTCATAACTGGCTAACCCACCACATTCAATGTGTAGTCCTCAATGGAACTACACTGACATGGAGGGAAGCATGCAATGGGGCTGAACAGCAGTAATCGTGAGAAGAATATCGGAGTCCTAGTGGACAACCACTTAAGCATGAGCTACCAGTGTGCTGTAGCTGTTAAAAAAGCCAATGCAATCTTAGGCTGTATTAACAGAGTGACAATATCAAGCTCACGTGAATTGTTAGTACCACTTTAACCTGCTTTGGTAAGACCAAATATTGCATTCAGTTCTGATCACCACCATATAAAAGATATTGAATCTCTAGAAAGAATGCAGAGAAAAGCAATAAAGATGTTTAGAGGACTGGACACTAAAACGTATGAAGAACAGTTGCAGGAACTGGGTATGTCTAGTCTAATGAAGCCAGGTGAGGGATGATCTAATAGCAGTCTTCCAATATTTTAGAGCAGGGGTGTCAAACTGCCAGCCTGCGGGCCGGACGCGTCATCCGGAAGTCACGCCTGTCCCATTGCCGGCAATGGCAAAACCGTCCTGATACGCTGCGCAACATCACGTGACATCACACGTTTGGCATGTCTGTTTTAGAGGTTGCCATAGAGAAGAGCAGGATAAGAAGTAATGGATGGAAACCTATCAAGGAGATATCCACCCTAGAACTACTGTAAGAAATTTCCTGACAGTGAGAACAACCTGTCAGTGGAATGGTTTGCCTCCAGAAGTAGTGAGTGTTCCATCACTGGAGGTTTTTAAGAAGAGACTGGACAGCCATTTGTCAGAATTGTATAGGGTCTCCTGTTTGGGCAGGGGGTTGGACTAGAAGATCTCCAGGGTTCCTTCAAACTCTGTTATTCTGTTATTTAATGGAGAATAACCACTGATAGAAGGTCCTTTTCCTCTCTACTTCCCTTATGGCTCAGTGGAATGCCCTCGTCCTTTTTCTGGGGATTTCTCACTTCTGAATGGAGCTTCTTCTTTCCCTGGATAGAGAATTCCCTGAAAAGAGGCAGCCCATGACTAGCCAGCCACACAAAAGTTTAACTGACCCTGTAAGAGCTAATTGTGTGGGAAGAGGGCTGAAGCTATAGAAAAATGCAGAGCCTGAAGTGCCGTTGCCTTCGGTTTAGCTAAGTCAGGAAAGAAACGGAATAGTTTGGGAATGGACTCGGGTTCCAGTCTTCCCTTTACCACGGAAGCACCCTTGCGTGGCTTTGGACCAGTTCCTCCCTCTCGGCCCAGTCTACCTCACAGGGAGGGAGAAAGCTAGGTCGATCATATTCAAGGCCTGGAATTAATAAGTTAATAACAAGCATAAGGAATTGGGATGCTTAACACAATTCCAAATTCATTCCTGAACCTTTTTATTTGCCTGTCTTCTTTGGTGGGAAAACTCCATGAATGTTGTGGAAAGCTGGGCATGGAGACCTTCATTTCTCATGGGCCAAGGCTGAGAACTGCACTCCTGGAAATATCCTGCCATGAAGGCAACTGAAGGGGTATTTCCAGTGGCCAATTTCAAGCACAGGAATTGTCCGTGTGTGTGTCGCCCTTCGGGAAGACTGATGCACCAGGTATTAAAAACGCTGCTGGCCCAAAATTCACAATTAGTCCATAGCAATAGAGCTGAGAAAACTCTAGTCCCCACTGATGACTTTAGGACCAAAGAGCCAATCTCAGATGCACCGCTGGCTGACTGCCTTATCCCTGCACGTGTTGCGTGCGTCTGCTTTTTACCTTGTCCTGTTCCAAATGCAGCAAAGGGCACTTTATTATCTTGGCTGGCCAATGACGCTGTGCTTATCATCTCAGCTGTAGCTGCACGGAAACATTCTGTTTCTGCAATAATGGAAAGGCCTCTCCTGGCACACTTCCTGGAGCAGCGGACCATCAAGGAACCACTCAATCCATCTACAGAATGAAAAATGGACTTTTGGCCAAGGTCAAAGTTAGGACTCTGTTTACATGATTCTCATCACTCTGCAAGGCTAGGAGGTAACATGGGTGAGGAGAAAGAGCAGGTTCATGGAGGTTCTCCATGCTTGCAGGGACGAAGACCTCAGGAGAGGCCCTGAAAGGAAGCTGAACCGAAAAGGAATCCCAGCACCAAATGGACAGAATCCTACTGGAATCCATTTAGTTTTCCACGGGGCCCACTCATAATGATCTCATTTATTTACTTATTGAATATAGAGGAGAGCTGACTGTAAATGTCTCAGGACAACTTACACTTTATAAAAGCAGAGAACGTTGAAATAAAAAGAAAAAAAAAGCATCCACATCTGGAGAAAACAAACCCCAAGCACCAAAGAAAACCAATAGGGCTCAAAAACCATCCTACCCAAAACCTGGAATAACATCCAGGTTTTCAAAGATTTTCAGAATATCACTGGTGTGGGAGCACATGGATCTATACTCTCCTAAAGATAAACTAAGATAATCATTATTGTCATTTTTTACTGTGAGGGCAACGGCACACATCAAAAATGAAATTTAGTTGCCCGCTCTCAAAGTGAAGGCTCTCACAAGCCACCAAGCCCCACAAAAGGAATCCTCAGGGCAATTAAATCTCCAAAGGTAAAACTTTATTGGATACACCATCTCAGAACTGAAGAAGCAAAACAAGCTCGGTTTTTTCCCGTGCAAAAGCTTGCCTAGTTGTAGGGATGTCCCCTGCGATTCCTTTGTCCCTACCACTTGGGTGTTCACATTGTCCAATGATAAAACTTCTTTTTGTTATGGTAACAGACCACTTCTCCATTGAAAACCTGCAGTAATGACCTTGTGGTTTTGAAGGCTCTCACAGTTCTTGGCATCCTGTTTCCTCCCTTCACTTTCCACCCCACCCCTCTTTTCATTGGCAAGTTGATTAGCGAGAGAAATTGGAAGGCAATATAACAATTCAATCTGGATAGCCCACTGCTATGTTGTTAGCGTTGGCTTGAATAACAAATGGGGCGGTCAGGGTGCCAGAGGACTGGTTCAGCTGCAAATAGTTGCTTAAGCTTCTTGAATGCTGCCTGGCATTCCATCGTCCATTTTAGAGGTTGACTGGGGGGCAGTTAACTTCTGAAGCTATCTCCGCTCACAGGAGGTAGGGGCCTGTTCAGATTTTTAATAGCCCCCTCCTCCAGTTCATGTAGGGGTTCCATTTCTTTAGCCATGCTAACCCTAGCACGAGGGGGTCATTCCATCCTGGATGCCACTGTGAAGCTCAAAGTTGCCGGTATGTTCCCTGTGACCAAACCATCTAGTTGGAAGGAGCCATGACTCGTTGGATGGTCACACTCCGCAATGCGAACGTGCCCAAGCTGAGAAACTTCCACTGCTTCATGACGGCATTCCACCATCAATTCAAGGATCTCCTGGCTGACAGCAAAGTGAGGGATTGCATCAAGACCGTGAGGCAAGGTCGCCAAGCTGCGGGAGAGTACATGAGGAGTTTCGTGATCTGGCGTGCTGATTCAACGAATGACCAGAGGACATCCTCATCAGCTGCTTCAAAGATGGATTGAACGACAACTAATTTTCCCCCAAATCCAACCCCCCTAACCAGACCAATGGCAGCAAATATAATGTCACAAAGATGTTATGAGAACACTGAGGTGCTAGGTACATAACAGGTCACCCTCAGGGCATGACGGCCTTGGAACCAGGCTGGAACCGGCTGGGAAAGAGTCTGTTTCTTCTCCAAAGACAGTCCCCCACCCTAATTCCCAAGCAGGTACAGCAAACACGAAAGCATGCAAAGAATACCAGGAACCTTTCTCCCCCTCCCTCCAACAGAACAGCAGGACACTTGCATGGTGGACCTGACATCACCTTCGCCTGGCCTCTCGCCTGTTGCCTTCCATCACTAGACTGAGCTGGCTCTTGGAGAGTCCTGCTCTTTTTCAGGTACCCCTTCTCTGCTTCTTCACATGTTTGTTTTGTGGATAAGCCATTTCCAGGTTGGCCTGGCTGTGGTCATCCAATTCCACCAGGCAAAACAGAAAAGATTCAGGGATAGCTGGACAGATGGACTTTGCGTGGAGGGTCTGTGGTGAACTGAAAGTCAGGCCAGCCCTTCATTCTCTTGACCATCTCCAGCTTGGCCAAGTTGGCAGAGAGTTCCACATCAGCGAGTCAAACTAGCAAAGCCGCCCCTTAGGGTGAAGATGTCATTGGACGTCTTGTAATAAACTTCAACTGTAGTTAGAAAGCTTATTTGGGGAGTCCTCAGAAGAAAGCTCTTCCCCTTCTCCATTCCAGCTCAGAGATGGGCACTTCCAAAGAGGAGCAGAGAAATGGGGTTCTGGGGGGCCTTCTGAAATCTCTCGACTTTCAGATGAAAACAGCTTCTCGATGTGCCAGAAAACATAACTGTCAACTAACTTGAGTGCAATTTTAAAATATGTGGAGACTTGCATTTAAGTGAAGCAGATGCAAATATTGTTTTGTGGGATTCCAAGCATTACCTGGTTTGAACAGGAGCTTGTTAGTCTGGTGTGTAAAACTTTTATTACTCAGCTTCAGCTCAGTAAAAGAGCAAATGTAAGTACTGACTTCCTTGATAAGACTAATGTCTCTAACTCACCTTTCCTTATCCGCAAAGGAAATTACACATGTGTGGGAAGTCACTGCTCCGGCCCCCCGAGAAGGAAATATTAAAAGGGCAGAATATTATATTTCCTCAAAGTATCTTAAAGAGGCAGAAAAGCATGCCCAGTTTTTCTTAATAGCCCCAAGTCTCCCTCCCCCAAGCAGAAACCAACTCTGTAGACATGCAGATGTGATAATCCATTCAGGAAGGCTGGAGCCCTCCAGCTAGAAGCTTAGGAAGACAAAGACCCTTAAAATCTACATACCCCACCCAAACTCTAAGACAGGACATAATAGAATTAACCCACAAATGCCAAAGAGGCACACTCAGACTCAGGTGAAAGTATATGACACAGGAAATACAAAGCCTCAAACAGTTACAGGAAACAACCTTAAGAGCCCCAGAGGGTGTAAAACCTCACTCCCTACATGTGCTCTGTCTCTTTTCTTCCAGAGCCATCTTCCTGTCTGGCTCTCATCTTCAGTAAACAGGAACCTTCTTTCTAAAGCAGTCGCCATGTTGTTTATTTCCAGCTTGGACTGGATAGACCCTGATGAAGATTTTTCCTTCAACATAAGATACAACATTATAGCAAGAGTATAAACCTTTTAAAATCAGCTACACAATCATCAAATTTAGAACTCCATAAATTCTATAATTTTTGAAGAAGTTCCATGCCTGTAGTTATATTAAACTACGTTCTTATGCTTATTAGAAACAGGAGAGGAAAATTCCCATGCAGTTGCTGTACTCATCAATGTAGCTTCTATATTAAGATTATCTTTATTGTCATTTTTTTGCTGTGGGCACAATGGCGCACATCAAAAATGAAATTTAGTTGCTCGCTCTCAAAGTGAGACACATACATGACACAGAACTAAAACATACTACATACAACATATGTATAGACCCACATCTCTACATATACATAACAATAAAATACTAAATACTGTCCATCTTGAATATATAACGGAAGGAGGAAGCCTGAGAGTTCACAAGGTTAATGCTGTATGGAATGAAACTATGATTGAATCTGGATGTTCTGCTACGGATACCACGAAGCCTCCTCCTCCCAGAAGGTAACGAGGAAAACAGGTTGTGAAGAGGATGAGTAGTGTCCCAGATAATCTTACGGACCCTGTTCAAACAATGCTTCTCTGCTATGTCCTGGATGGGAGGGAGGGAACTGAACTCTTTTCAGCCATCCTCACCACTCTGCACCGCCTTCCTGTCTGAAGCAGGGATGCTTGCAACCCAGACTGTGATGCAGTATGACAGGATGCTCTCGATCATCCCCCTGTAGAAAGTGGTCAGAATAGGGGAAGGAAGATGTGCTTTTCTCATGCGACACAGAAAGTGCAGGCGCTGCTGTGCCTGCTTCACCAGTTTCTCACTGTTGAGCGACCAAGCCAGCCTACTTGTTAGCTGCACACCCAGGAATTTGATGCTGGCAACCTACCAAAACCAGTGCCATAAAAAACAGAATAGAAACGCAAGT
>JAKJMR010000795.1:472698-483639 GCA_024449315.1 Daboia siamensis
AGTTGGAAGGGTCCTTGGAGGTCATCTAGTCCAACCCCCTGCTCAGGCAGGAAACCCTATACCATTTCAGACAAATGGCTGTCCAGTCTCTTCTTAAAAACTTCCAGTGTTGGAGCGTTCACCACTTCTGGAGGCAGGTTGTTCCACTGGTTAGTTGTTCTAACTGTCAGGAAGTTTCTCCTTAGTTCTAGGTTGCTTCTCTCCTTGACTAGTTTCTATCCGTTGCTTCTTGTCCTGCCTTCAGGTGCTTTGGAGAATAGCTTGGCTCCCTCTTCTTTGTGGCAGCCCCTGAGATATTGGATCATACTCATTTCGTGTATCCATGTAACTGTGACAAAATTGCAACATGGATCATTCAGGGGAAAAAAAAGTTTTTAGGAAGATGGCTGAACACCAGGAACTCCATATATATATAGATATGAACTAGAACAGGGGTAGGCAACCTTGGCTCTTTTATGACTCGTGAACTTCAACTCCCAGAATTCCTGGGCCAGCATGGCTCAGCTTGGAAACCTCTCCCTTTCCCCTCAGCGTGGCTGGCTCAGGAATTCTGGGAGTTGAAGTCCAAGAGTGATAAAAGAGCTAAGGTTGGCTACCCTTGAACTAGAGACTTATTTTAAACAGTGTAAACCATTGCCTGAGAAATGGACGGATAGTATTAACTGTATGTAAGCCACCACCATGATTTTTGGCAGTATATCAAGGACACACAAAAAAAACCCCAATAAGGGCCTTCATGTGTCAGGTCCTTCCTTCCTTTTCATCAAAATTCCATATTACTTGCCAATGGGAGAAAAGTCTCCCATTGGATCTGCCCACCTCGTCATCAACAGATATGCTGCCATATTGATGTCTCTGCTTTCTGTGTCTCTCTGAGTAGGAAGGAGGCTGCTGAACGGAAAGGCTCACCTCCTTCAGTGTGTGGGCACTTTGCAAGTGATACAGAAAATCCAGGATTGTACTCCCTAAAAAGCTTTCTCCCCCATTGAAATTTGTATGGATGACACACGCAAATACACTTCTGACTTTCATCAGAAAGATAACAATTCCGAGGAAGATCATAATATTTCTCTGAACTTCCAGTCCCTGTACTGGTGTAAGGTGGTCTCAGCTCCACTACCTGCTTACAGAGAGGCTGTTTGAAGGCCCTGGTGCCAAAATCAAAGATGGCTGTCAAGTTCCAGCTGAAAAGCCCAACGAAGTAAGACACTGGAGACATGCCAATCTCTAGTGTAAACTTTGTTGGGCATAGTATAACAGTACAACAGAAGGAAAGCTAGCTCTGGCAATATGGCGGGAAACAGATAATTAAGAGAGTAAAACTTTCCGTCCCCTCTCTTACAGTTCAGGTCACATTGTCCAATAAGTCTACCAGCATTATGAGAAGAAAACGTCAGTTCAACAAAACATCTCTTTGGGGGCCTCAGCACTCACACTGATAGGATCCCAAGCTCTTCCCTCCCTCCTCACAACTGTAGGCAAGCTAGAAGCCTGTGGCATTCCTAATAAAAACAAATCTTCGTAGCTTGACAGTGGCTTTACTCGTTATTCCTGAGAAGGCAGATGGTAAAAGGCATCAACCAGGAACCATCTTCATTTTAAACATAATGCCTTCTAACTCTTCTTGCTGTAGCAGTTTGGGGTTAAAGGCAGTCAACTAGGAAGCCCAGCTAATCTCCAGGGGTGACATGTTTATCTGTAGCATTTCCACGTGCTCTTTACTCTTTCTAGGAGCCCAAGCCCAAGCCTGGATGAAAGATGAAGTGACTTTATGGAATGCAAACACTGTACAGCAGAAAAAGAAGAGGACAAGACGAAACGTTTACATTCCAGCAGAGGTTCTTCACTCTGATTCATTTTCCAGTTTTTTCCTTTCAGCACAATAACTTGAGATTAAGCAGAAGAGACCCTCCCTACATTCTCGGCTTGTAAAGGAGGGGACGGGAGACTCGTACTTTTACAGCTTTTCTCTTAGCCAAATGTTCCCTAGGCAGCATCTACCATCAGGTAGGAGATAGAGGAGTATAGCCAGCTGTACCAACAGGCTGAAGAACAGCTTCTATCCATGGGCTGTCAGGCTCCTGAATGGGAAATAACTCTATGTACGATTGACTTGCGAGGCCGGTGTGTTGTGCAATTAGCTCCCATGGTGTAACAAGATGGTGGGTTTGCTGTCACTGTGAGTTGTGGTGGGGGGCACGAAGGGAGACTCAGCCGATCTCAATCTATAGATGGTTGTACTTTGACAATAAAGGTTCATTCATTTCATTCATTTAAGGTAAAGGTAAAGGTTCCCCCGCACATGCGTGCTAGTTGTTTCCAACTCTAGGGGCCAGTGCTCATCTCCATTTCAAAGCCAAAGAGCCAGCGCTTGTCCAAGGATGTCTTCATGGTCATGTGGCTGGCATGACTGGATGCCAAAGATGCACAGAACACTGTTACCCTCCCACTGTAGTGGATCCTATTTTTCCACTTGCATTTTTACGTGCTTTCAAACTGCTAGGTTGGCAGAAGCTGGGATGAGTAACAGGCGCTCACTCTGTTACGCAGCACTTGGGATTTCACCCACCAAACTGCTGACCTTCTGATTGACAAGCTCAGCGTCCTAACCCACTGAGCCACCGCGTCCCACTTTCATTCATTTGCTCTTCTCCAAAGATCTTTCTCACATAGCATTGCAACCTCGGAGAGTCTTCAAATTGTGGCAGCCAGAAAGTCCAGCCAATCAGCCAGCCTCAATGAAGTTGCTCAAACTGAACTTAAAGAAAACCTTATTCTTAGACAACAGTATATAGAAGAAATCTCCCCAAAGCCATTTCCAGTCCAAGGAATCAATGCTGAACTAGGATTCTGCCAAAAGCTTCAGTGTTTCTGCATAATAAGTGGAAAACAGGCACAAATGTAGCCTTGCATTAAATAGAATTAGCATATCTGGTTGTGTTTCCTGTATGGTTTACCTGGTAAGATTAACAAGGGTTTACAAAAAAAAAATTAAAAAATCCACAATGCATCAATAAACGCTAAAATAAGACATAAAGCCATTCTGATTCATTTAAAAGTAAACAGAAGGTTTACTTGAACTCAGGTTCAAGTTGTCCTACTTTTAACTCATTGTGCAAAGACCTAGCTCTTCCATCTGGAGAAGGCTCTAATGCTAGGAAAGAAGACAGGAAAGAGAAGAGGACAACTAGAAGCAAGTGGGATGGACTCAGTTATGGTGGCGATGGATGACTCACTAGAAGACCAGGTTGAGGGACAGATAGTCTGGGAGAAATTCCATCTATGTGAATGCTAACGGTCAACTTTGACTTGATATGTAATCAATCAACCAAACAGAGTTCTAAAAACAATTGGTGGCAATTGGTAAAATTATGCTAATTAATTAAAATTCATCTATGGAAATGCTTTGCGGTTGTCCTTTGGGAGGATTTTTTTTCCAACTTCCCTGTCCAGCCATGATCTTTAGAAGATCGTGCCAGACAAACCTTATTGCATTCTTTGACCAAGTGACAAAACTAGTGGACCAGAGGAATGCTGTAGATTTAATTTACCTGGATTTCAGTAAGGCATTTGATAAAGTAGATCACAACCTACTACTTGATAAGATAGAAAAATGTGGGTTAGATAGCATCACCACCAGATGGATTTGTAGATGGCTGACAGGCCGTACTCAGCGTGTGGTCCTCAATGGAACCGCATCTACATGGAAGGAAGTGTGTAGTGGGGTGCCCCAGGGCTCTGTTCTGGGCCCAGTGCTCTTCAACATCTTCATCAACGATTTGGATGACGGGACAGATGGGGAACTCATTAAATTTGCAGATGACACCAAGCTGGCAGGAATAGCCAATACTCCAGAAGATAGGCTTAAGATACAGGAGGATCTGGACAGACTCGAACACTGGGCACTATCTAACAAAATGAAATTCAATTGTGAAAAAAGTAAGGTTCTGCATTTAGGCAGGAAAAATCAAATGCACAGGTATAGTATAGGTGGTAACTTGCTCGATAGTAGTAACTGTGAGAGGGATCTCGGAGTCTTAGTGGACAATCACTAGGTTGGGGTTTTTAATATGTTTTTAATTACTGTTTTAAACTTGGGCATAATATTGAATCATTTTTAACTTTTTTATTCCATTTTTTCATATTTATTGCCCTGTACACCGCCCTGAGTCCTTCGGGAGAAGGGCGGTATAAAAATGTAAATAAATAAATAAATAAAAAATCACTTAAATATGAGCCAGCAGTGTGCTGCAGCTGCCAAAAAAGCCAACACAGTGCTAGGCTGCATTAACAGAGGAATAGAATCAAAATCACGTGAAGTACTAATACCACTTTACAATGCCTTGGTAAGGCCACACCTGGAATACTGCATCCAGTTTTGGTCACCACGATGTGAAAAAGATGTTGAGACTCTAGAAAGGGTACAGAGAAGAGCAACAAAGATGATTGGGGGACTGGAGGCTAAAACATATAGGGAAAGGTGGCTGGAATTTGGTATGTGTAGTTTAACGAAGAGAAAGGTGAGGGGTGACATGATAGCAGTGTTCCAATATCTCAGGGGCCGCCACAAAGAAGAGGGAGCCAAGCTATTCTCCAAAGCACCTGAAAGCAGGACAAGAAGCAATGGATGGAAACTAGTCAAGGAGAGAAGCAACCTAGAACTAAGGAGAAACTTCCTGACAGTTAGAACAACTAACCAGTGGAACAACCTGCCTCCAGAAGTGGTGAATGCTCCAACACTGGAAGTTTTTAAGAAGAGACTGGACAGCCATAGGGTTTCCTGCCTTAGCAGGGGGTTGGACTAGATGACCTCCAAGGTCCCTTCCAACTTATTATCTCCACAGGTGAACCATTAATGCACACAGAAGTGTGGCTGTGCCTGCCTTTTCTGAAATCAACAATGATCTCTTTGGTTTTTCTGGTATTTAAAACTAGGCTGTTTTCCTACACCAGTTCACCAACCCCTCAACCTCCTTGCAGTAAGCTTCCACATTGTCATCATGAATAAGGCCCACTACTGTTGTATCACTGCGAACTTCACAATATGGTTGGTGGCAAACCTAACACAACAGAAATATTCAGAGGTTCTACATCTGTGTCCCTGAGCACTCTAAATCATCTTTTTGGAGATCCAAAAAATGCACAGGCTTATTCTAGAATGTCTGAAATGTGAGCAGAGTTTAAACATTTAAATATGTATACATTTTCCTAGTACTTAAATATCTGCTGCAAATTCCACATGGACGACAGGAAGGGCATCCAGCTAGTAAATGCTCAGCTCCATCCAGCCGGCTTTGACTCTAGCCCAAACAAAGGGACCATAGGGTAGTAAAAAGTTTTTAAATTACATTTTCCTTCTAGGGAATCAGTCTTCTTTCCAGTAGAGAAAATTTTAAGTCACTCTCAAACTCAACTCAGCTCTCAGCTGTACCTGGGTGACCCCACAGCACAACTAGAGTTTCCCTGGAACAATCTGGAAATGGGCTGCCACTTGCCTTCTTCCAGATGCTTGTATACTTCCTGGTCTGAAATTTCCCAGCAGTGTTCCATCCAAGTAGCAGCGAGTTCTGCTCCCTTAGCATTTTATCCTGATCAGCCACGGTTGTTTAGGTGCTGGTTTGAGAAAATGTGCTTCAAGGTCTATTTGCACGGGACAATTCTAAGTCATGCTTACAGTGCACAGAAGTATGCATCCTTCTGAATCCATAGAGACTTACTTCTAAGGGGATGACTCAGGACTGGAAATCATGCAATCGTGTTGTTTTAACCTAAAAATGCTGTGCCCTACACAAAGAGCTAAACTGGGAGGTTTGGAGAAGTTTTTAACAAACCCAGTTAAGTGAGAAGTTATGCAATTGGGTTTCCAAGTCAATTCTGCCTTTTCATGCGATGCAGCAACTCTTTTAATGACAGCTTTGGGAAAGGGGGGCACTTTAGATTGTGACCTATTATAATCAAAATAGATTAACAGGGATTGAAGGGGAGGAGAAAATCAATATGGGGACAAAAGAGGAGAAATGGAAGGGGTGGAGCAAATTACACAAAATCCAAGTTGTTTGTTTTCCACATGAAAATGCTGGACTACCTGCCAAGAAATTACACTTTCATCACTACCATCTTTGTGGCTGCTTCTGATGCTGCACAAAATAACTACAAGGTTGGCATTTGCAAAAAAACAAATCTATGAAAAAAAAGAGGCAAAGAAATTCCTTCTTTGCAGGACTGGATTGACCACTTAAAGAGTGAGGACAAATGCAACGTTTAAGGGAGGCTCCGAAGGAAATGAAATCTCTGGATACTGACTCTGTATCTCCTGTCACTGAGCTTTCTGCTCATTGACTAGATACGTATTATTCAGTTCGACACATAACATTTTCCCAAAGGTTACACAGGGCCATGTCAGCTGCGCCTTCATTCTGTTCAAATTGGGGAAGGGTCAGGTTTCATCCCTGCTTTAGGGAAAGGGACAGAGAGGCAACAGTCTCCTCTGTGTGATGAAGCAGACGCTGCTCCAAGGGAAGAACAGGCCAGAAATCTCAAGTGGAGACAGACTGCAGGCTTGTCAAGGGTTTGCTCTGGACTACTTCAAGTGTTAAATATTATTCAGTATTATCTGACTACTTTATTAACAATTTGAACAGTAGGATTGATGGCTGCTTATCAAATTTGCAGGTGACATAAAATTGGGAGGCCTAGCCCACACCCAAGGTGCCAGAGCAAGACTTGCAGGGGAACCTAGCAGATTGGAAGCTTCAACGGGTGGGGGGGAGGGGGAGAGAAATATAAGGAATTTCATTTTGGGATAATAACGTAGCATACACAAACAATATGGGGGATTCATGGCCTGCAAGCAGAACAGTAGAGAAAGACTTGGGTGTGGACTCCAACAACCAGCTGAACGTGACTCAGTATCAGGAGACAGCGCTGAAGGGCGAATGCAGCTTTGGGCCATGTTAGAAGAATCACTAGCAAAAATGGCCCAAGACCTCCTGCACTGGAGAGGCCACCTCTGGGGCACCCTGCACGATTCATTGCAAAAGGTTGGACTAGATGACTAGGACTAGGGCACAACAACAATTGAAGCAATACTGCCTCTGCACTGTTGTATACCTGGATGCGGGTCCTGCATCAGCCTGTCTCAAAATATCTGGCGATTAAAGCCCTTCTAGGTTGCTTCTCTCCTTGATGTTTCCATCCGTTGCTTCTTGTCCTGGCTTCTGGTGCTTTGGAGAACAGTTTGACACTCTCTTTTGGGGGGCAGCACCTCAAATATTGGAACACTATCATGTCAACCCTAGTCCTTCTTCTCTTTAAACTAGACATACCCAATTCCAGCAGCAGTCCTTACGTTTCAGCCTCCTGTCCCTATCTTTGTTGCTCTTCTCAACACCTTTTTTATATTGTGGTGAACAAAACTGGACACAATATTCTAAGTGTGATCTTAGCAAGGCACTATAAAGTGATACTAACACTTCACGTGATCTCGATATCTTAATGCAGCCTAGGACTGCACTGCCATTTTTGATGGGTGCAACACACTCCTGGCTTATATTTAAGTGGTTGTCTACTAGGACTCCTAGATCCTTCTCAGTTACTGCTGTTGAGCCAGGTTCCACCCATTCTATACCTGTATATTGGATTTTTTTGCCTAAGGGTAAAACTTTACTTTTCTCACCACTGAATTTCATTTTGTTAAAGGTGGCCTCTTGGCAGATGAACTTATAAATGGCAACTCAATCCAGGCACATTTAAAAACATTCAAAGATACCGAGTCTGACTTAATGCATTCAGGAATCTCCTACAACTTTCAAGATTTTTACAGGTAATCCCTGCTTAGTGGCCACATTTGGGAACAGTGATATGACTGCTAACTGAAACATGATGCAATGGACTTTGATGTCACTTCCTACTACAGTTGCTAGACATTTCTTGACCACAATTTGCAATATTACTGTTGGCTTCCGTCCTTCCAAGGTCAGTAAAATGAGGACCCAGATTGTTTGGGTGGGGGCATTATACTGACTTTGTAAATTGCTTAGAGAGGCCTGTAAAGCATTGTGGTATATAAGGCTATTGCTATTTTCCATTGACTCTTTTTTGGAAACTGACTATGAAGTGTGCAAATGCCAATTATACGACGACGGCACAGTTGCAAAACAACTAAATCTTGATCACAGGGCTACAACGCTTTTAAGTGTGAGGAAAGGTCATAAAGTTACTTTTTCAGTGTGTCATAATTTCATATGGTCACTAAGCAGGCAGTCATTAACCAAGGAATACTTGTTTTAGCCCAGATTAGCACTGAAGTCATCTTACTAATATCTGTGTAGCTCTTCTCCTTGATCTTGCCAAGAAATGTAGGATTACATGCTTAAACATGATTTTTTCTTCACAATTGGCTATATTCACACATCATGCTAAGGTAAGCATAAACCGTAATGTATAGCTAGCAGGACCTGGGATCATAAAACAAACTCAACCAAGTTCATATTAACTATATTAAACTGTGCACAAAGGATGAACCGAAGCTGGGAATCTTCTTTTCCTCACTGTTCAGCAGGCAAAAGGACTTTAAACGCTGCCCATCACGGTCTTCACCCTCAAATTATTAGACTGAGACTCGTCATCTGATACCATATCAAAAGCTCTGGGGCCAGTCCAGCAAATAACCACCCACAGAGAATAAAATCTAATTTCTCTAACGCCCAGTCTGTATGAAAGCTAAAAAGACCCCCTCAAGTTCAACTTGACTCTAGAATTGACATATCCATATTGTTTTCTTGGCAATACCAGTCTTGTGCTCAAGAAATGAGAAATTTTCAAGTGACAAAAGGGAAGTCATCTTATTTAATTATATTTAATTGTACATTACATTTAAAAATAATTATCCATTTATTAACTGATCTTTGACCTGGGCTTGCATATTTTTGGAATTCCAATCCTTGACATGCCAATAGATAAGTTGGCCCTCATTTCTTCCCCAGCAAGTGTGCACCCCAAATTTAATACCTAGTAAACTCTCATTCTCCAAACAATGTTCTTTGCTTCCTAACCAAGTTATTCTAGAATTATGATTGGTTTAAAAAAGTTATTTTAAGTTACGTTCTCAGCATTACTAAACTGTTCTTATATTGACCATTCAAGGCTGAGAAGAGAGGAAGACCAAAAAAACTATCAAATAGAAAAGGCAGTTTTGTCAAAGCACTTCCATGGCCCTGTGAAAGAGGCGAATTGTCCACTTTGGGGACCTTGCCCAAAGACTCCAGGGCAGGATTATCAGAGCTGAAAATCAACTTATTGACTAGCAGCAACATGCTATTTCCTTTTTCCATATAACTTTTTCAATGCCCTTTAATATAGTGCTCAAAATGAAAAATAAAATGCAAAGGAAATTGAGGAACAACAGAACTGATACGGTTTTAGTCAAACACAAAAGACCAAACTTCCAAAGAGTCAGAATCCCCTTTCTTCAAGATGGGGGCCACTCCAGGCATCAGGATCAGCCATCAATAAGCTTCGATTGCAGGGAATGAGGCTTCTCCATACTGGGGAAGGCTCTTGGGAAAGGCCAGGGAGATGAATTTCTCTCCTCACAGAATCCCAGGGGGTTCCAAAGCCTGACCCGGAGAATGTTCACCTACTTCCAATCATGGCCCGGCTGTTCCTTAATGGCCCCAAGGAAGCTGCCCCCAGAGTTTGTCCTTTGGTTTACTTCTGGCCAATGCAGATTGAGGGATTTGGGGAGGGGGCTGCTTTTCGTGGCCTAATTGTTCTCTTGCTGTCGTTTCCTGAGTGCTTGCTGGGAGCGAAGAACCATCGAGATTCTGGAAGCTGCTAGGATTTCCCTGCACCTGAAGAAGCAAGAGTGATGCCAAGGGGCAGGAAGGCATTGGAAGGAGACTCAGACTGGCTCCCCTTCTGGGGGGCATAAGAGGGAGAGAGGGAGGGAAGGACATATCCAGACAGATATTCTTTCAGTAAAGTAGGATTCTAGTCCAAGTGTGCTGGAGCTGTTTCCTTCTCCATCTTCCTTGTGAGGCTGACAATGCTGTAGTGCCAGTGGTGACACATTCAGCTCAAGCTCATTGACTAAAACAGGCCAGATACAACCAGGGCGCACTAAACTCTTGTGCACTTTCTTACAAATGTATGTGTGAGATTATATGTTGCCTTTCCTCTGGGAGCTGAAGATGGAATTCACCGGAGTGGACAGCTACATTACACTTAATGAATAGGAATATAACAATAATGAGGTGGCACACACAGCACTCTTGTCATTTTTCCTCACAACAGCCCTGCCAGGTAAGTTGGGCTGAGAGACAGCATGGTCCAAAGCGTTCTCAGAGGTGCCCTTGGTTAAAAGCGGATTTGAACTCAAGTCTCTCCTATATCTGGGCTGGTGGTTTTGTGAAATGGGAAATCAAGCAAGAAGACTGAGTGGCATTTCTGCCTGGCGTAGAGAAGCATCCTGGGCAAGGTTGGCAGAGCAGAGGAAGAGACACATTTCCTGCCTTGGGATGACGTGGAACCAATTCCCCAAGAGTTTGTCCTTGGTGATAGTCCCCAAATTAAGAGCCACCCTCTTTCTTTCTCACAGAAAGAGGGACTATGCTGCTCTCAGGCAACCAGATGCGTCACTGAGGTTGGGGAGGTGAGGGGTGTGTGCAGATAGAGTCCAGGTATGAAGAAACTTTGTTAAAAATGCCACCTTTCCCAAAGTTTCATCATGTTGTGCTGCTTGCTTATCTTGTGTTTGGACTTGTGGGGAAGGTGCATGCATTAAGACTGCAGGGATGCCTGGGAACTTTGGATGAGGGCAGCTCAGGGCCAGAGGCTCTCCCGCTTGAGACGGGCGGTGGTCCTGCACGCACAGAAAGCCAGCCCACTTTGATAGATTATTATTATTATTATTATTATTATTATTATTATTATTATTATTAT
>JAKJMR010000795.1:483649-572615 GCA_024449315.1 Daboia siamensis
TATTATTATTATTATTATTATTATTATTATTATTATTATTATTATTAAAGTTTTAAGCTATCCAAATTGCTATAGTGTTAACAATTTTGAGTCCAAATTGTATAAATACCACTGCACCAAGCTAATACCTATATTCTGTACTCTATTATTTGCATCTTATGATACAATAAATAACTAAGGATGGAAAAGAGAGTAATGCCAGCTTCCACCCACCCTTACCAACCCTAAGAGGCCCACAACACTTCCGTGCTTGGAGCATTTTTCCAAAATCAGACATATTTTTTTTTTAATGCAAAAGTCTCACTCTATCCCCCACCCACACAAAATCCATCCCATCACACACCAAATAGCTGTTGGGGCAACTCAGGGCTTCCTCTGACCAAAAGCACTTTTATCTGTCTCTCCCAGGGAATCGAAGCACAGAGCGGATCTGGAAGCCCATGTGGCTGGGAGGACTGACCCCAGAAAAGAGGCAGGGCAGCAGCCTTCTCCTTGATGGCCCACACCCAGGGTGCCAGTGGGCCTGACTCCCCTGCAAGACGCTGCCTGGTTTCCTTCCCTGATGGGCAAGGCAGACTGCCTTCGGGGTCCTCAGCTGTTCCCATGAGGAAAAGGCCTGTTCTCCCTGGCCACATAATCAAGGGCAGCCCCACCAACTCCCAGGGGTTTGAGAGACAGCCAGGAAGAGAGATGCTGCTCTGGGGAAAAGTCTGTACCCCCAGACTCCCCCTGATCATTTGGATACAAGAATAACAGTCGGAAGGGACCTTGGAGGTCTTCTAGTCCAGCCCCCTGCTCAAGCAGGAGAACCTGTACCATCTCAGGCAAGTGGCTGTCCAGTCTCTTTTTTAAAACCTCCAGAGATGGAGCACCCACAATTTCTGGAGGCAAACTGTACCACTGGTTAATTGTCCTCACTGTCAGGAAGTTTCTCCTTAATTCCAGGTTGCTTCGCTCTTTGATCCATTTTTAACCATTGTTTCTTGTCCTGCCCTCTGGTGCTTTGGAGAATAACGTGGCCCCCTCTTCTTTGTTGCAGCCCCGCAAATACTGGAATACTGCTATCATCTTTCCCCTAATTCTTTTCACTAGACCAGGGGTCCCCAACCTGTGGGCCACAACCCACTACTAGGCCGTGGCCTCCTGGCCACAGAACAAGCTGGCCAGTGCGTGCAGGTGTGTGCACACTCACCCCACTCGTGCTAGCGCCGCTGCTGCTGTGCAAATAGGCGAAACCAGGATGCCATGTGGCAAAAACAGGGCACTGCATGGCGAAAACAGGGCGATGCTAGCGAGTGTCATGTGGGTGCTAGCACCATCCCGTTTGGGTCATGCGTGTTCCTGGCCCCATTTGTGTGCGTACATGTAACATGCTTCCCTCTCCCTTTCCCTCCGGTCCAAATCATGAAAGGTTGGGCACCTCTGCACTAGACTAGCCATACTCAATTCCTACAACCATTCATCATATGTTTTAGCCTCCAGGTCCCTCATCATCTTACTTGCTCTTCTCTGCACTCTTTCTAGAGCCTCAACATCTTTTTTATAGTGTGAAGACCAAAACCGGATGCAGCATTCCAAGTGTGGCCTTACTGAGGCATTATAAAGTGGAACTAGTACTTCATGAGATCTTGCTTCTATCCCTGTGTTAATGCAACCTAGGATTGCATTGGCTTTTTTAAGCTGCTGCAGCACACGGCTGGCTCATATTTAAGTGATTGTCCACTAGGACTCCAAGATCCCTCTGACACTTATTGCTATTGAGCCAGACTTCACCCAAACTGAACTTCTATATTTGGTTTTTCTTACTTAAGTCTTTCCTTATTTTGCTTTATATTGAATTTAATTTTGTTGGATAGGGCCCAGTGTTGAATCTCTCAAGATCCATCTTGATCTTGAGCCTATCATCTGGGGTGTTGGCTATTTCTGCCAGCTTATTGTCTGCAAATGTGATTAATTTCCCTTCTCTCCCTTCATCTAAATCGTTTATGAAAATATTGAAGAGTACTGGGACCTTGGGCTACCCTACTGCTTCCTTCCTCCCATGTAGATGTAGTTCTATTTATAGGACTACAGGTTGGGTATGATTTGTCAGCCAGTTACAAATCCACCTGGTGTAATGCTGTGTATCCCATATTTTTTAGCTTACCAAGAAGTAAGTTGTGGTCTACTTTGTTAAATTCCTTGGTGGTCTAAATATACTATGTCCACAGCATTTCGCTGGCCAACTTTGTCAAAGAATAAAAAAAAAGATTGGTTTGGCATGATCTGTTTTCAACAAAGATATGTTGGCTACTGGTTATAACTTTGCTTGCTTCTAGATGTTTGCAGATCTGTTGCTTATCTTTTCCAAGATCTTCCCAGGTATTGATGTCAGGCTGATTGGTCTGTAATTTTTTGGATCTGTTTTTCCCCTTTTTTGAAGATGGGAACCAAACTCAGCTCTTTTCCAGTCCTCTGGTAGTTCCCTGGGGCTCCAGGTTCTTTGAAAAATATGGTCATCCCAGGACTCTGGGATGTAATCCATTGTGTTCCAGTGATCTCAACTTGTCTAGAGCAGACAGGTGTTCTCTTACCATTTTCTTGCTTATTTTAATCTAGTCTGTCTTTCATGGTTATGTTTTTGGTAGGTTGGGCTGTATTTTCTTTTTGTGTGAAGGCAAATGCAAAGAATGAGTTAAGGAGCTCTGCTTTCTCTCCACTGCTTGTTATTTCCTTGCCATCTTCTCCCATTAGTGGACCACTTGTTTCCTTGACTTTTTTTTGTTTTTTATATGTTGGAAGAATTTTTTTTATTACTATTTTTGACATTTGTTGCAAGACTTAGTTCATTCTGAGCCTTAGCTTTCTTCACTGTTGCAAGAGACTGACGCAGGTCTCCTCCAACAGCAGTGGGCAAAGATCATGAAGCAGCTGCCCAAGAAAGACCAGTCGTCCCAGGACAGCTTTGGGGGGGGGAAAGGGTACAGGCGGAAGAAGATCAGAACGGCCATTGTGAGGATGGTGGACTCACCATCAGCCCAATTCACCTCACAAGGATGGTGTTAAAGGAGGAGCGCTGATCAAATC
Source organism: Daboia siamensis (assembly GCA_024449315.1). NCBI lineage: Eukaryota > Metazoa > Chordata > Lepidosauria > Squamata > Viperidae > Daboia > Daboia siamensis. The sequence continues at coordinate 486,716 of JAKJMR010000795.1, forward strand.
ACTTTGAGTTTCTGAGAACAAAAGAAATAAAACAAAGCAGACTGGTGTTTTCTATGGTGAAAGTGCAGGATTGGGGGTGGGGACCCCCAGGCTAAGTCTCCACTCAGCTTTCTGGGAGAGTTTGGGTTGATGCTGTGAGGAAAATGAGCTTTTGTACTATCCTGAGAGATAAATTTCTATCAATACTATAAATCCTGTAATTGCCACCAACAGGACAAAGTGCCTTGCACCCTTGCGCATCGGCTCAGTCCTGGAACCAATAAGCAAATCCTGCCAGGTTTACACAACATGGGTGTCCGATTCCAAGCACCTGCATAGTAGCCTGGCTCTCAACCGCTGAACACCTGCTCCTCGGCCAAGCTCAGAAGTGAACTTTGGAGCTGCAGAAAACCCACCTTTCAGGTGAGTTTTCTCTCTTGTGAGAAGCAAAATCAAAGCGAGAAAGAGCCCCCCCTGCTCTGCCCCCCCCCATCTTCTATAGCTATTCTCTCCCCTTGCAACCTGAAAGGGGGCGGGAAAGGCCCTTTTCCTCATCTACAGACACAGTTGCGGCTGCGCTGCCAAGTGTTCAGGTTCTCCAAATGGCACCCTACTAGTATTCATGAAATTAGAAATCGGATTTCCTTTGGAAAAATCCCACTCCAAGGGGGACCCTGCAGGCTCCCCTCCTCCTCCAATGGAACGGCCATAATTATGACTCAGCAGAAGGAAGGAAGCTGCAAGCAGAGACTTCCCACCACTCTGCATGTGTGTTTGTTGCATTTTGGCATCAGCTAATTTCTAAAGCTGAACATAACCATGGAAACAGAGATGTGGCTTTTTCTTAGACACAGGGAGCACCAGTAGCTCTTGTCGGGGCAAGGACATATTGCGCAATACCACCCCTTCATTCAGGGTGATGTGACAAGGGAAAGGCTAAGTGATCACGGAGTCTAAAGAGGGAGGCTGAGAAGATAGGCGGGCAGTGACTGGGTAGCAGTGAGAAGGCAGCCCAGATAGCAAGGAGGTGGCAAAATTAGCCACAGAGGAGTTTTACACTCCAATGATCAAGCTCTACAACCAGTGGTAGAAAAATGAGACACAGATCACCTGGATTTTCACATTAAGAGGTCTGCTGTTCTACAAACAAATTACTGAACCTGTCATTTGCTCCTCTATAACTGTCTGGTTTGGCACAGCGACCAAGCAAGACAGACACAGACTTCAATGGATAGTTAGAACTGCAGAAAAAACAATTGCTACCACCCTGCCTTCCATCCAGGACCTGCATGCTGCAGGAGTCAGAAAGAGGGCTGTGAAAATATCTGCAGACCCCTCACATCCTGGACATGGACTGCTTCAATGCCTCCCCTAGGACACCACTATAGGGCATTGCTCACCAAAACAACCAGAGACAAGGACAGTTTTTCCTCCCCAAATTATCACTCTGCTAAAAAACTAATTCCCCAAAACACTGTCGAACTACCCAGTAAGGCTGTATTACTATTATTCTTCCCATCTTTCTTATTACCTATCTCCTTATCTTCTTATGACTATATCTTTGTTGCTTGTATCTTATGATTTATATTGTTTTATTTAGTATCATAGTGATTTATGCTGATTGCTTATTTAGTATCCTTTGACTATCACTATTGTATCGTATGATTTATGATGAATGTATTTTTGTGATGATCATGATTTATCACATGTTTCTTGTATGTACACTGAGAGCTTATGCACTGGAGACAAATTCCTTGGCCAACTGAGAATTCTATCTTTCTATCTTCTTTAATTTTGGCGTGCCTCAATTTTTCTCATGGAATTGTAAGCGCTCAACCGATCCTCTCTCTTAAAAATGGCCTAGCTATCTAGAAGCTTTGAGATACCTGGAGTACAAAAGCCCCCATCACTGCCAGTTGCAAGAGAAAGGTGTCTTCACTGGCTCTCCAAAGAGAGATGCCTGAGCGTACAATGTGTGAGCAAAAGTGTTGCAGTTATTGACTGGACAGCCAGCCAATGTCTGGATTCATAGAGAGTCTCCTGCCTGAGCAGAGGAGGGTTGGACTAGAAAATCTCCAAGGTCCCTCCCAACTCTGTTATTCTGTAATTCTATTTTGTAGCTCCGGCTGAATCTAAGGCAATTGAATTAATCCAATAAACCATGATTCCGTTAATTTTGGTTTGCACGTTATGTGATACAGACTACATTTCATCCATGTAAGAGAAGTCTAAAGTTAGGATGATGATGGTCTCTCTGCATGATTGAAGCTCTGCTCTTTTTCACACATGTCCCATGTAAGGAGAGCTTCAACTGGACTTCTGTGACACCCACCCACACACGATGAATGTCTCAGTCTGGAAATCAACACAAGCACCCTCGGGGAAGCCTTCTAAACCGCCAAGAGCTATCTGAGTTTCCCATTTCTCCTCTGTTAACCGATGCATTTTTGGTTCTCTTATTTTTAGGTTTCATCAAGGGAGTGTACAGATAGTCCTCCACTTACAACCACAATTTAGTCCAAAATTTCTGTTGTTAAGTGAGACATTTCTTAAGTGAGTTTTGCCCCGTTTTATGACCTCCCTTGCCACAGTTTTAAGTGAATCAATGCAGGCGTTAAATTAGTAACACTGTTCAATTGGGCTTCCCCACTGACTTTGCTTGTCAGAAGGTCCGAGAAGATGATTGCATGACCTTGGGACGCTGCAGCCGTCATAAATATGAGTCAGCTGCCAAGAGTCTGAATTTTGATTACATGACCATAGGGATGCTAAATAGTCATGTGTGAAAAACGGTCATAAGTCACTTTTTTCAGTTCTGTCGTAACTTTGAACAGTCACTAAATGAACTGTAGTAAGTCAAGGACTACCTGTATGGGGAAGGCCCAGATTCTTTGGGATTATATTTGAGGTTTCACTGCTTGAATGAAGCTTTGTGGTATAGGGTGGGCCTCCCCTTGTCTACAGAGGAGTCCCCTCTTATTTTTACCCAGGCATGCTTCCTCCCTTGATGGGCAGCTATCAGGCAGCACGGCAGAAGGGCAGAAAACAAAAACCAAGCAGGAGAATTAAGGCAGGGTGACAGCATCTCTTCTTCTACACATCCTGGTGGTCCGATAACAGGGCTGACACAGCTTCTCTTCTGACGGATGGGGTCCAAAAAAGCCACCCCACCCATTCAGCAAGAAGCATTCATCCAGCCAGAAAATATTTGCACTATCCGATCTACGCCCTTCCACCCTCCAAGAAAGATCTCGACCTCCCCTGCACCTCAAATTTTACCAAGGAGACCTGCTGCAGGCTTCCCCCAAAGCCTCCCAAGCTCTCCGGCCCCCGGGAATCCGGCTGGCCGCCTCTGCTGGCTACGCCGGACTGGCGCCGGGAGGAGAAATGTACTAAGGCGAAGGCGGAGAAGAGAGCGAGCGACCATCTCTGAGCGAGAGGGCGATTTACAAAATCCTCCTGAATGCCGCGCTTAGAACGGGAGGGTCACACGCGGCTTCCCGATCCATCCTTCCCGCCGCCACAGCCAGCAGCCGAAGAGAAGCCGCCCCCCGCCCCGCAGACCGGCCGCGCCCGCCGGCAGCCCCGGGCATCTCCGCCACGCAGCCGCTCCGGGCGCTCCTCCCGCCCGCCGGTCCTGCCGGGGAGGGAGAGCCCGAGGGGGCTCCAGATGCGCCCCCGCCCCAGGCAGGGTGGCTCGCCGCGCCCGCGGCTGAAAGACAAAAGCTCCCTGCCCCCTCCCGGGCCCGGCGGGGGCCTCGGCTGCCAAGGACCGGGAGCTGCAGGGATCCCCGAGATCGCCCCACCCGCCCCGGAGCCCCCGCGCCCCGGCGGCCGGAAGGCGTCCTGCGGCTTCTTCGCGGGGGGGGGGACGGGGTCGCCTTCCAGCCTTGGCTGACCCGTTTGGGGAGAGGCGCCCCGACGGCGCTTCTGCCGGCTGTGCGCAGAGGAAGCGAGGCGGCCGCACCCCGCGGAGAACCTACCGCACCCTGCCGAAGACGCCGCCGCCGCGAAACGGGCCGAGGGAGCGGCGGGCGCGCGTGGGCCGCCCTCGTAGGGGCCAGCCGTGGTTGAGCCCGAATCCGTCCTGGCGGCGAGCGAGCCGAGGCGCGCGTCCCCAGGCCGCCCTCACAGCAGCCGCGCCCGGCTCCGCCGCAGCCGCCGCAGCCGCGCCTCGCCCGGCGCTCGTCGCTCCTCCGCGCGCCGCAGAAAGCAGCCGCCGCCGCCGCCGCCGCCGCCGCCACCTGCTCCGGGCTGGGCCCGCGAGGCCGGCGACGACAAAAGGGCGCCCCCGCCAGCGCCCCCAGCGGCAGAGGCGCCCAACGGCAGGCGGCGCGGAGACCCCCGCCCGACCCGCGCCCCTCCGGCCGCCGCAGGGGGAGGGCCCGGCCACGCCGCTGCCCAGGTGCTCCGCTTCGGCCCCGCTTGGGCGGCGGAAACGGCTCCCCGGAAAGCGGCCGCCCGCGCAGGCAGCCGAGCGTCCTGTCCGGCTGCGGGTGCGCGAAAGCCTCGCCGCTCGGCCCGCGGCTCCAGGCAGGCAGCAGCCCAGGCAGGGCGGCCTCCGCCGGCGCATCCGGAGCCCGAGCCGCCTCGGGGACTTCATCGGCCGGGAGCGCCCGCTGCTTCGCCCGGCCAGGCACGGGCCGGTGCTCCGGTTGCCCAGACCGGCGGTCCGCTGGGCGGGCGCGGCGGGGCCCCGCGGCTCTGGGCAGCCGGGGGCTCGAGGGCCGCCGCCCGGGGGGGGCCCGCCGTACCTGGCTCGGAGCCCCGCAGGGAAGCCCCACAGGGCGGGGCGGCAGGAGAGGCTCCCCGAGGCCGTTAGACCCGGAACGGCTGCCTCTCGTCACGGCCAGCGCTGGCCTCCAGGCCGGCTTTGCCGCCGCCTCCCTGCCCGGCCGGGCGAGGGGCAGTTGCGGCCCGGGGGGGGGGGCGGCGGCCCTCCTTCCCCTCCCCCTCCGTCCGGCTGTAAAGACCCCCCGATTCCTGCCTTTTTCCTGCTGCTGCTGCTGCTGCTGCCTCCCTGCAGGTGCTTTTTCCCGGTCGCTGGGATATTGGTCGCCGCAGGAACGAAAGGGCCGCTTGCTGGGATGCGGGGGCTGTAGAGTGAGGGCCCCTCGGTGCCCCAGCCGGCTTCCCTGCCCGAGGTGGGGCAAAGGAGTTAAGGGGAAGGATAATGGCGTTTGAGGGGGGAAATCCAGCACCGAGAACATTAAAGCAGCTTCAGACCCTGAAGGAAAGATGTTTGAGAAGGGCAAATATGGACAAGGGGTTTAATTGGGAAGTCGTTTTATGACTACATCAGTCTAGTGGTTAGGGTGCCATGCTGGCAGTCAGGAGACCGGGAGTTCTAGTCCTGCCTTAGGCATAAAAGCCGGCTGGGGGGACGGAGGTCAGGGTGAGGCCAGCCCAGAGCCATAGGGCTGGCAGTGGGGCAAGTCCAGTGAGGAATTATTCCCAGTGGAGGGGAAGAAAGGAGGAAAAGCACAGATAAACTTTAAAAAGGAAAGAAAAGCAGGTGGAGAGGAAGAAGGAATGCCGTTGGAAAGGTAGTGGAATGTACAGCACAACACCTGAGAATGGCCGCTGTGTGCAACAAGGCAACCAAAATTTTATTTATTTATTTATTTATATCCCATTTATATCCCGCCCTTCTCCCAAGACTCAGGGCGGCTTACAATCTAAGAAGCACAAACCAATGTGCTTAGCAATAGCCCTCATTCTATGTATATGCCTGCTTATTAGGGCTTTCACACACATACACCCCAAGCGGCATTATTACAAAGTCAGCTTATTGCCCCCAACAGTCTGGGTCCTCATTTTACCTACCTCGGAAGGATGGAAGGCTGAGTCAACCTTGAAAAATGGAATAAGTAAAGGAATGAGGACAATTTACTATTTTTCTATACTTTTACATTAACTGCGATTATATATATATATATATATATATAATAGATATTTCTTTCTTTTTCTCTATTCCTTTTTCCTCTTCTCTCTGAGAAGTAGAAACTGTTTTATCTCAACAATAGCTACAGGAGGAGCTGAGGCTGACTTTTATGTATTATTACAGTATTAACCTCAAGAAGCTTAAGTCCTCCATAAATCTAATGTTTATAAAAAAAATTATGTAAATTTTTACATTATAAAAAAGAAAAGAAAATTATTTTAAAATTAAAAAATAATATTTTTACATCTAAATCTAAAGAAGGAACCCAGAAGCTAACAAATTACACAAACTTAGACAGTACTAGAATTACTGCTAGTGAAAACGACCTTTCTACTGGCAGCCATCAAGAATTTGCAATTTTTAGAATTTTTATAAATTTATTCTTAGAATTTTTATAAATTTGTAGTTTTTATATGCTCTCATATAATTGCAAACTGAGAAAGTTTGTTAAAAATAAAGCATAACAATTTATAAATTGTGGCTGTCTGAAGTTCCACATCTCTGGATGAAGGGATTTAAATCCTGTATTGGATCTAAGTCCTTATCAAGAAATGTCCTCCAGAGAGGCTAAACCCCTATGACTCCCCCAGGCACAAAGCCATTCTCCCCAACACACACACCTGGGATGAAAGGGAGAGAAAAGGGGCAGGTGGGGGGCTGAGGGTATCACGTATCATCCTCAGTCACTCCATAAGAAGTTTGAGAGATGTGTCCTTGCCTACTCCCTGCTGATTGGAGGCTTCTTCCAAACCAAAACAGTTGGGCACGCAAAAGTATGGACCCCCAAGGAGTTACATTCTTTGCAAAATTTTAAAAGGACCCCGAAGTCTCTTCCTTGGCCACTCATATTTCTTTTCCTCCCTCAGCTCCCCTCCTATCAGCCCCCAACTAAACTTAAGATGTGATGGGGGATCAGAATTAAAAAATCTATTTCTATAAAACAAAAATTGAGAAATATCTATTGGCAGCAAGTATAAAACTCAGCTGAATCAAGTACCACAGATACGAGCCCACCTAACAAAAAGAAGTCAAGAATTTCCAAAATTGCATTTGGAAATGGCTCACCTTGTTTTTCTTCTGACTTACTTTCTATCATGGTTTCCATTTCCTTCTCTTTTATAGCCCATCCCCAAACCTCCTCCTTTCCCCAGCTGTGCCTCTGTACGGCAACTCTGCCTTTGAATGAGTCTTCTGGAGAAACGAGGGATTCCTTCAAAGAGCTAGATGGACCAATTCCTACCTGCCACGATGGAGAAAACGATGTATTTTGAATGATGATAAACACAGATGCTATCTGCTAACTAGTCAGCATCCAGTATAGAGTGGCCAGTAAAGCTTGAATTATTCAAAAATGTTTATTCCTATCTCCATGGTAACCCTAGATATTCTGAGATGCCAAGAGAATTTCCAGAGTAAAATCTGATGATGAAACATGATGTCACTGCAGAAGGCAAGGAGCGCATCAGCGAAGGCTATCAAGAGCTCAGCTTGGGAGGAAAGAAAACATCCAGTCCTCCTCCTGACCACTCACCTTCCCTGGTAGCCAGTCTTCACTTTCACAGAAGCAGGAAAAAGCTTCCATTTGGGAGTAGATCACTTCTTTCTTCTTGAATAAAGTTTTCTCGAATGGTCAAAAGTTAGCAATCCTCACCCTGTTCCAGCTGTGCAGGAGCAAGAAGGCAGTAACCCCATGTTTTTAAACCTTCATTGCTGAAGGGTTTATAATAGGGAAGGGATATAAGAATTGAAAAGTTCCAATTTCAGGTATCGGTGTCACTGTCATGTAGAAGAGGTCTCATTGGCTGTGTCCTCAGCCCAACCACCAGTGATGGTTTGGTTATTATAATGCTGTCTTATATTTCAGGACTATTGCAAGAAAATACTGAACCCAAAATTTTTGGTTTTCCAGGTCCATTCCTATGTAGATCTTTGGATGTTGCCAATATCCAAAACCTTGCTAGATGGTCTTATATACAGATGTGCTCAAGATATGGACATTGTGTGACTTTTAGATTTACGATCTGATTCTCCAGAGGTGGACACACTGCAGTCTTCTTGCATCTTCTTTCTTTGTCCTTTTTCTCTTGTTTTGCTGTCTTATAGAATAGAATAGAGCTGGAAGGGACCTTGGAGGTCTTCTAGTTCAGCCCCCAGCTCAAGCAGGAGAACCTACACCATCTCAGACAGGTGAATGTCCAGTCTCCTCTTAAATATCTCCAGTGATGGAGCACCCACGATTTCTGGGGGTAAGCTGTTCCACTGGTTGATTGTCCTCTCTGTCAGGAAGTTTCTCCTTAATTCCAAGTTGCTTCTCTCTTTGATCAGTTTCCAACCACTGTTTCTCATCCTTCCATCTGGTGTCTTGGAGAATAATCTGACACCATCTTCTTTGTGGCAGCCCCTCAAATACTGGAACACTGCTATCATATTTCTCCTATTTCTTCTTTTCTTTAGATTAGCCAATCCAAGTCCCATAGCCATTCTTCGTATGTTTTAGTCTCCAGGCCTTTGATCATCTTAGTTGCTGTTCTCTGATTTTTCCCCCCAAACTCTCAACATATTTTTTGTGATATGGTGACCAAAATTGGCTACAGTATTCCAGGTGTGGCCTTACTAGGGTTTTATAAAGCTGTACTAATACTTTGCCTGATCTTGATTCTGTGCCTCTGTTTATACAACCCAGTATTGTATTAGCTTTTTTGGCTGCTGCTGCATACTACTGGTTCATAGTCAAGTGATCGTCCCCTAGGACTCTAAGATCCCTCTCACAGCTGTTGTTTTAAAGCCAGGTCTCATCTAATTTGTATTTGTACCTTTGGTTTTTCCTGGCTAAATGTAAGGCTTTGCTTTTTGCCACACTGAAACTCATTTTGTTGGATAGGGCCCATTGTTCAAGTTTGTCAAGATCTTTTTGGATCCTGAGTTTGTCTTCTGGGGTGTTGGCTACTCCTGCCAGTTTAGTGTCATCTGCAAATTTGGTGAGTTCCCTTCAATTCCCTCATCTAAGTCATTGATGAAGATATTGAAGAGTATTGGCCCTAAGATGCAGCCTTGTGTTACCCCACTGCTTACTGCTCTCCATGTGGATGTAGTGCCATTGAGGACTACTCCTTGAGTACGGTTTGTTAGCCAGCTACAGATCCATCTGGTGTTGTTGTTGTCTATCCCACCTTTTTCTATCTTACCAAGGAGGTTGTGGTCTACTTTGTCAAATGCCTTACAGAAGCCCAAGCATACTATGTCCACATCATTTCTCTGGCCCATTAATTTAGTCACTTTGTCAAAGAATGAAATAAAATTTGTTTGGCATGATTTGTTTTTGATGAACCTATATTGGCTTTGCTTTTTTCTGGATGTTTGCAGATCATTTCTTAATTATCTTTTCCAGTGTCTTCCCAGTTATTCATGTCTGGCTGATTGGTCTCTAGTTTCTTGGATCCATTCCCCCCCTTTGTTAAAGATGAGAATCATGTCAGCTCTTTTTCAGTCCTCTGATAGTTCTCCAGTGCATTGAAAGATAGGTCCTCCTGCTTGAGCAGGGGGCTGGACTAGAAGACCGCCAAGGTCCCTTCCAGCTCTATTCTATTCTATTTTAAGATTTGGTTCTGTGGTTCTGAGATCATGTATGCCAGCTCTTTCGGAACCTCAGCTGTTTTTGACCGACCCTGTTTTTACTTCCAATGTCTCCTATTTGTATCTGAGTTCCTGTTCTTTCATATCACTTGTTTGGAATTAGTATCTGAAAATTTGTCTTCCTCCCACTCCCATTTTAGTTTAAAGCCCTTCGGATAAGGCAAGCTAATTGGTTTTAAAAACTTTGTTGGGAAGTCAATTCCCTGCCAGAAGCCCCTCATTCCTGAAGGGAGTGTGTGCTGATTTTGTCTCTTCCAAGGGGCAGCTCAAAAGCCCCACCCTGTTGCTCATTTCACACCTAGCGGCCCCCAGTATCCATGTGCTTGTACCTCAAGTCATCATCTCTTTGTTGGAAATCCAACTCTTGTCGTCAACATGCATAATTGTAGACTATGGCTCATCTGTCCCAAAAGCCAACATTGTTTAGGTCTAGGCAAGCTTGAGGCCCAGATGCATTTTCTGCTTCTATAGGTGCCAGGACAACCGTTGACTGCTTTTATCAATGCTGCTGTCAAACTGGCAATTTCTCTCTGATACGGGTAGTCTCAACTTACAACCATTCGTTTAGCAACTGTTTGAAATTACAATTGCACTGAAATAAGTGACTTATGACCAGATCTCACACTTACGGCCATCATAGTATCCCCACAGTCATGTGATCAAAATTCAGGCATTTGGCCTCTGGTGTATATTTACAATGATTACATTGCAAATGGCCATCATATTTGGGGTGGGGATCACCATTTGCAACCTTCCCAGCTGGTTTCTAACAAGCAAAGTTAAAGGTGGATTTCTTAATAACTCTGTGATTCACTTAACAACTGCATTGATTCACTGTGGCAAAAAAACAGCATAAAATTGGATGTGACAGTTATGGGAATCGTCTGCTTCAAATCCACACCTGTTCTGGTGTCCTGTTCTGGCTTCAGGCTCTCACAGTCTTCAGCTGAATCGAAGAAGTTTCATTTCTCCATTCTAACCCACTTGAAAGTAACATCTCTTCCCCCCCTCCCCTTAATCTAAAGGCAAGATGAAACACAGAGGCTGCCAAATTTTCATCCTTGATACCACCTTGCTTAGCAATGGAAATTTTGATCCCAATTGCGGTTGTAAGTCAAAGAGTCTCTGTAAAATTGGGCTGCACTGTGGTTTATAGCTTCAACTCATGCAGCCTGCGAGGCTGGGATTATTGTGTACAGGTAAAATTTAATTTTAAATTTGCAATTTCTTTTAAGATCAGTGGTTCTTAAATTAGGGGTAATTGCCCCCAAGGGAAAATTGGGGTATATCCTGAGGGGTAATTGCCCCTCTTCTCTGTGACAGCCCCCAAAGTACTGGAAGACAGTTATCATGTCTCCCCTAAACTTTCTCTTCATTAGACTAGACCAGGGGTAGGCAACCGTGGCTCTTTTATGACTCATGGACTTCAACTCCCAGAATTCCTGAGCCAGCATACCTGGTTCTCTCAACTGTTGATCATTCGGTTTCACCTCCAGGCTCCTTGTCAGCTTTGTTACTCTCCTCGGCACTTTTTCTAGGATCTCAGCATCTTTTTCTTTTCTTTTTTGTATTGTGGTGACCAGAACTGGACACAATATTCCAAGTGTGGCCTCACAAGTGTGGTATAAAGTGGTACCATCACTTCCTATGATTTTGCTGCTATCCCTCTGTTAGTGCAGCCCAGGACTGCGCTGGCTTTTTGGGCGACTGTAGCACAATCCCTCCCACAGTTACTGTTGTTGAGCTAGGCAGGACCTTCCATTCTGTATCTGTGGCTTTTCTTGCCTAAATGCAGAACCTGACTTTTCTCTCCCCTGAACTGCATGTTGTCGGATTGGGCCCAATGCTCAAGTCCATCAAGATGTTTCTGGATCTTGAATATCCCTCCTGTTGTGAGATGTGCAGAGCTGAGCTGCTTCTACCCAAACAGCTGTTACTGATAGAGTTTCTTTGCCCTGAAAGAAATTCCTCTTCTTTAACATCTCTATTTTGTTGGTCCCCTTCATGGATTACTGCCTTGTCATGGTGAAGGGGCTTGCGTAATTCAATGAAGCTATGAGCGCCTGTTACTCGTCCCAGCTTCTGCCAACCTAGCAGTTCGAAAGCACATAAAAACGCAAGTAGAAAAATAGGGACCGCTACGATGGGAAGGTAACAGCGTTCCGTGCGCCTTTGGCGTCTAGTCATGCCGGCCTTATGACCACGGAAACGTCCTCGGACAAGCGCTGGCTCTTCGGCTTTGAAACGGAGATGAGCACCGGCCCCTAGAGTCGGAAACGACTAGCACGCATGTGCGGGGGAACCTTTACCTTTATGAGCTATGCCATGCAGGGCCACCCAAGACGGACAGGTCATAGCAGAGACTTCTGACAAAATGTGATCCACTGGAGAAGGAAATGGCAACCCACTCCAGTATCTTTGCCATGAAAACCCTATGGACAGTACCAAAAGGCAAAACGATATGACGCTGGAAGATGAGCCCCTCAGGTCGGAAGGTGTCCAATATGCTACTGGGGAAGAGCAGAGGGCTAGTACTAGTAGCGCCAGAAAGAATGAAGCGACTGGGCCAAAGCCGAAAGAATGCTCAGCTGTAGATGTGTCTGGTGGTGAAAGGAAAGTCCGATACTGTAAAGATTTTTTCTCCATAGGAACCTGGAATATAAGATCCATGAATCAAGGAAAGCTGGACGTGGTCAAACGAGATGACAAGACTGAACATCGACATCTTAGGAATCAGCGAACTAAAATGGACAGGAATGGGTGAATTTAATTCGGATGACCATCAGGTATACTACTGCGGGCAAGAATCCCTCAGAAGAAATGGAGTAGCCTTCATAGTCAATAAAAGAGTAGGAAAAGCAATACTGGGATACAATCCTCAAAATGACAGAATGATCTCAGTTCGAATCCAAGGCAAACCATTCAATATCACAGTAGTCCAAGTCTATGCCCCAACCACCAGTGCTGAAGAGGATGAAATTGACCGGTTCTATGAAGCCCTACAGCACCTTATAGAACTAACACCAAAAAATGATGTTCTTGTCATCATGGGGGATTGGAATGCTAAAGTAGGAAGCCAAAAGATAACCGGAATAACAGGCAAGTTTGGCCTTGGAGTGCAAAATGAAGCAGGGCACAGGCTGATAGAATTCTGTCAAGAGAATACAATGGTGATAGCAAACACTCTTTTCCAACAACCCAAGAGACGGCTCTACACATGGACATCACCAGATGGTCAACACAGAAATCAGATTGACTATATGCTCTGCAGCCAAAGATGGAGAAGCTCTATACAGTCAGTAAAAACAAGACCAGGAGCTGACTGTGGCTCAGACCATGAGCTTCTCCTTGCAAAGTTTAGGCTTTAAACTGAAGAAAGTAGGGAAAAGCACTAGGCCACTCAGGTATGAACTAAATCATATCCCTGATGAATATACAGTAGAGGTGACAAATAGATTTAAGGAATTAGATCTGATAGACAGAGTGCCTGAAGAACTATGGACAGAGGTTCACAACATTGTACAAGAGGTAGCAACTAAAACCATCCCAAAGAAAAAGAAATGCAAGAAAGCAAAATGGCTGTCTGAGGAAGCTTTGCAAATAGCTGAGGAAAGGAGGGAAGCGAAAGGCAAGGGAGAAAAAGAAAGATACGCCCAATTGAATGCAGAATTCCAGAGAATAGCTAGAAGAGATAAGAATGCCTTCTTAAATGAACAGTGCAAAGAAATAGAAGAAAACAATAGAATAGGGAGGACCAGAGATCTCTTCAAGAAAATTGGAGAGATGAAGGGAACGTTTAATGCAAAAATGAGCATGATAAAGGACCAAAATGGCAGGGACCTAACAGAGGCAGAAGAGATTAAGAAGAGGTGGCAAAATTATACAGAAGAACTATACTAGAATCAGCTTAACATCCCTGATAATCACAATGAGGTGGTCACTGACCTCAAGCCAGACATCCTAGAATGTGAAGTGAAGTGGGCCTTAGAAAAACTGAGCAACAACAATGCTAGTGGAGGTGACAGTATTCCAGCTGAGCTATTCAAAATCTCAAAAGACAATGCAGTAAAAGTGCTACACTCAATTTGCCAGCAAATTTGGAAAATTCAACAGTGGCCACAGGATTGGAAAATATCAGTTTACATTCCAATTCCAAAGAAAGGCAGTGCCAAAGAATGTTCAAACTATTGCACCGTTGCACTCATTTCACATGCTAGTAAAGTTATGCTTAAAATCCTACAACCTAGACTCCAGCAGTATGTGGATCGAGAATTACCAGAAGTACAGGCAGGATTTCGAAGAGGCAGAGGAACTAGAGATCAAATTGCCAACATACGCTGGATCATGGAGAAAGCTAGGGAGTTCCAGAAAAACATCTACTTCGGCTTCCTTGACTATGCTAAAGCCTTTGATTGTGTGGATCACAACAAACTGTGGCAAGTTCTTAAAGAGAACCAGACCATCTTATTTGTCTCTTGAGAAACCTATATGCGGGTCAAGAAGCAATAGTGAGAACTGGACACGGAACCACTGATTGGTTCAAAATTGGGAAAGGAGTCCGGCAAGGCTGTATACTGTCACCCTGCCTATTTAACTTATATGCAGAGCACATCATGAGAAAGGCAGGGCTAGATGAATCAAAAGTTGGAATTAAGATTGCTGGGAGAAATATCAACAACCTTAGATACGCAGATGATACTACTCTAATGGCAGAAAGTGAAGAAGAACTAAAGAGCCTCTTGTTGCGGATGAAGAGGTAAAGGTAAAGGTAAAGGTTCCCCCGCACATGCATGCTAGTCGTTTCCGACTCTAGGGGCCGGTGCTCATCTCCGTTTCAAAGCCGAAGAGCCAGCGCTTGTCCGAGGACGTCTCCGTGGTCATGTGGCCGGCAGGACTAGACGCCAAAGGCGCACAGAACGCTGTTACCTTCCCACCGTAGTGGTCCCTATTTTTCTACTTGCATTTTTACGTGCTTTCGAACTGCTAGGTTGGCAGAAGCTGGGACGAGTAACAGGTGCTCACTGTTACGCGGCACTCAAGATTTGATCTGCCAAACTGCCAACCTTCTGATCAACAAGCTCAGCATCCTAACTCACTGAGCCACCGCGTCTCTTGCGGGTGAAGAAGGAGAGTGCAAAACTTGGGTTGAAACTTAACATTAAGAAAACCAAGATCATGGCATCTGGCCCTCTCAATTCCTGGCAAATAGATGGGGAAGAAATGGAGGTAGTGACAAATTTTATTTTCCTGGGCTCCAAGATCACTGCAGATGGGGACTGCAGCCAAGAAATTAAAAGGTGCTTGCTCCTGGGGAGGAAAGCCATGGCAAATCTAACAGCACACTAAAAAGCAGAGATATCACCCTGCCAACAAAAGTGTGTATAGTCAAGGCTATGGTCTTCCCAGTTGCAATGTATGGCTGTGAAAGTTGGACCATAAGAAAGGCTGAGCGCCAAAGAATTGAGGCCTTTGAACTATGGTGCTGGAGAAGACTCCTGCGAGTCCCTTGGACTGCAAGGCGATCAAACCGGTCAGTCCTAGAGGAGATCAGCCCTGACTGCTCTTTAGAAGGCCAGATCCTGAAGCTAAAACTCAAATACTTTGGCCACCTAATGAGAAGGAAGGACTCACTGGAGAAGAGCCTAATGCTGGGAAAGGTTGAGGGCAATAGAAGAAGGGGACGACAGAGAATGAGATGGCTGGATGGAGTCACTGAAGCAGTAGGCGTGAGCTTAAATGGACTCCAGAAGATGGTAGAGGACAGGAAGGCCTGGAGGAACGTTGTCCATAGGGTCGTGAAGGTTCAGACACAACTTCACAGCTAATAATAACAACAACAACAACACATTTTGTTGGTCTCTCTCAGTCTCTCTAAGGTTCTTGAATTTCTACTACTGCCCAAGAAAGAAGCGGCCATATTCTTACTCCCTCTGGATGCAAAGATGATTCCAAGTTGTTTTGTTGAGACGGATCTTTTTTTAAAAGATTTTTATCCTAACACACAATTAGATCCTCAACATATGTCCATTTCTTGTTCCTACATCTAATATCAGCTTTGCCTTGTGTGAATCCCTTATCAAACCACAGTTGCTTCAGCTTTTCATTTCAAGCTCCCCTCCTTGTCTGAGCAATAAATAGTCTTTTATATTTGCACAGAAGACTTTCTTTGGATCCTGGTGGCTTTTGCATGAAAAAGTAACCAAAAAACTGTAATGAAAGCCGTTGTTCTATGTTGAATACATGTTCCTCTTGAAATGACAGTGCTGAGGGCTAGTCAGAAGGGTTTCACTACCTCTGCAAAGGTTTTGTCTGTGATATATTTTGGAAGTGTCTCTTGCAACAGGTCTGGCTTTATGACATGGGATGTCTCATTCTGCGTCTTGCCTAGGAGTGAAGACGCATTTGAGCTTTCTCATTTTGGGTAATTCTTTGAGAATCCACATTTTATTCTTCCACAAAAATTTAACATCTTTTGCAGATTGTAGCCATTCCCCCCACCCCCCACCCCCCGGTGTCTTGCATCCCCTCTGTGTGGAAGGATGTATCTCACATGCTTTGGCTACGGTGTCAGCCTTTTAGCTGGCATCTTTTTCTGAAGATTGCCTGAGTGTCTTACCACTAGCTAACATTCTCCATTGATCTTCAAGTCTGGCAGTAGTCCACTTATAACTAAGAACAAACGTAGAACAACAATTTAAGTGGTAGTACATGACCATTAATTATAACCTCCCCCTATAAAATAAGAAATCTCAAATATCACTGTTAAGTAATTGCAGTATAGCCTTTTAAGTTCCAAGTGACAGGTAAATTGTGCTGCAATTTCGGTATCTCCTGCTGAGCATATCAAGGATCACTGTTTCTCCTTCCTTTGAATGCTGCTCTGTTGCTATTTTGATGGGATCTCCAAATGCAACCTTAATAGATCATTCGTATTTACCTTGACTTACAATAAAAAAATTTTTTTTATGACCCTGTAGTCCCTATTTGGGATAGAGTTGGGGTGACTGAATGGAGCTGAGTGTTTACTGGCCAGATGCCCTTCCTGATGCCACATCGAGTTCACAGCAGATATTTTTTCTTGGTGCCCTGTGAGAGAATCATCTGCCACTACCTAGGATTGAACTCTCAACCTTCTGACTAGTGGGTGAGCATCTTCACCACTAGACCACTATGCTGCTTCACCTGAGGATCAAAACATCTACCACTACCTTGACTTACCATCATAACCTAGCTGAATTTATAGAACTAAGTCATGCTGGTTGTTAAGTGAGTCATCAACATTGTGGTTGTTAAGTGAATCCATTGTTTTCAATGCGCATTTTTTCCAGATACCAGAAGTAAATGCTGGTTTCCAGCAAAAAAGAAAGAAAGATGTAAATGGTGGTCATGTGATACTGGGATGTTGCAGATGGTCATAAAATGCAAGCCAGTTGTTGACCACCCAAAATGCAACTAGATAACTGGGGGGGGAGACTATTGTGTAGTGGGTCCGACGCAAGGAAGAGACGCCAGCCAGTGTGTGAGTTCAGCTCTTTATTGGAGGGGGGTAGTGAACTGGGGAATGAGGGTTACCTGGCCTCCTTAAATACCCGGCCAGGTAAGCGGACAGCCAATGGGATTGGCCCTAGGTTTCCCGCTGAAACCGTTCAGGCCAACGCCCCCTGGTGGCTGTTGCTATGCAGGTGCCTGCATACATAACAAAGAGTGATGTCCTAACTTCATATTTGGGTTGTAAATACCTTTTGTGGGGGGGTGGGGTCCATCATAACTTCAAGTGGTCACTAAGCAACTGGTTATTAAGCAAGACTCTGTATTCTTTGCCTTCCTCAAAATACAGATAGTCCTGCCCATTCCACTTGTAAATCAAAAATTCTTAGAGTGAATCTCGTTCCTTTAGTGACATCACTCTCTTCCTCATTAAAACGCATGCGGCTTGTTACGTAAGCATGAGGTATCTCAGGGTGGGGAGGGCCTAGTGATGGAACAGACCCCCAAGGCCTCCCTGACCCACTAAGATACCTTGTGCTTCCCCCTCCCTTCCTGCCACGCTGGACTCACCTGGAAAAGATCTGTCTCCTCTCTGCCGCAGTTCCTGCTGCTACTCCAACCTGAGGCCAGGGGTCCTGTCCACAGCCCCGTGACCCGATCCAGGCTCCAGAGGCCTGGAAAAGACCTCCGGAGCCTGGATCCATGGCTGTGGAGCGATTTTGTGGCCCCTCCATGGTCCGATCTGGGCTCTGGAGGCCTTTTCCAAGCCTGGATTGGGCCATGAGGGGGGCTGCGAAATCGTTCCACGGCCATAGATCTGGTCTCTGAAGGCTTGGAAAAGGCCTCTGGAGCCCGGATCGGGCTGCAGAGCAGCTGCAAAATCGCTCCACAGTCATAGATCCAGGTGGAAGAGGTCTTTTCCAGGCCTCTGGAGCCTGGATCGGGCTGCTGGGGGTCCATATAATTGCGGCCATAGATCCGGGCAGCAGAGGCCTTTTCCAAGCCTCTGGAGCCTCGATCCAGCTGCCAGAGGCATGTCAAAGTGTCCCCCGGCTTCGGTTTGGTTCTCTGTTGCAGAGAACAGAGGCCTAAAGAACCATGAGATCACGTGAGATCAGTAGTGTGAGATCTTGCTCCACTGATTTCCATCATCTTGTGTTATTTTAGGCCTCCATTCTCTGCAAAAAACACCGAAGGCCTGGAGCAGCCAAGAAAGTGAAGATTCTCCATCTTTGCAGGGTGAATACTGAAGGCCTGGTGCCTAGGGAGACCTGGGGTGGGGAGGGAGGGAATAACCCGGGTGAGTGTTGCAGAGCCACTGCAGTCGCTTGTAAGGATGAACAACTGCTGTGGTGCTGCAATACTCATAGTTTTGGGAGTTGTTCATAAGCACTAGGGGCTGTGTGCTGCCACCACGTGGCTGTTCTTGGGAAATTACCAATATGCTAATTGGGTCTACCAGTGCTTCCCCCCTTTGTGATGTATTTCCTGTCCTGCTCATGATGCTGTACTGGGATCCACCCCTTCTGGGTTGGACTTCCTCCTTCTCCTTGCTCCCTTGTGTTCCATCCTCCACTGTAACATCTGAACACA
Organism: Daboia siamensis; assembly: GCA_024449315.1. Lineage (NCBI taxonomy): Eukaryota > Metazoa > Chordata > Lepidosauria > Squamata > Viperidae > Daboia > Daboia siamensis. Next base: position 505,353 of record JAKJMR010000795.1, read on the forward strand.
AGCCATGTGGATAGTAATCCTGTTACCGTCTTTTGACTGTGCTGGTACAGGCAGTTGTATTGCAGAGCCATCTTATGCACTTCCTATGAACGTCATAGGGACCCCGAGCCTGCAAAGGCCCGCTCCTCAACATCACAACGCAGCTGTGCCTATTCTCAATGTTCCCATAACTGTCAGGAATGAACAACAGTTTAATTGACAGCCAGCACAAGCCATAGGAACCACGCCACAACAGAACGCTCCCGCAACATCTTTCTATCCTGGAATACCTCAACTTCAAACCCAAGGGGCACCACAGGTCTCCCTGGAATCAAGGAATGGAAGATTAGATCAGCTTGACTATGCTACACTTGTGACTCGTTGAGACCTCATCACTGCTAACCTCTCAAAGTTCGATGATCGTCCAGAGAACTACAGATCTTGGAGATCAACCTTCAGATTTGTTATTGCTGATTTCCACCTTACCGCCAAGGAAGAACTTGATCCACTCATAAAGTGGCTAGGGCCAGAATCTACAGCCATTATTGCATGAGTGAGATCAGCGTACCCTGACTCTCCAGAGACAAGTCTTGCCTATGCGTGGGCTCGACTTGAACAAGCCTTCGGCAGCCCAGAAGCAATACAGAATGCTATGTTACAAAGACTATACAACTTTCCAAACATAAGCAATAAAGACAATCGAAAGCTCCAGGAACTAAGTGATCTCCTCACAGAGATAGAATCGGCAAAAGCAGACCCGCTTCTACCTGGTCTAGCCTTCCTAGACACCTCCTATGGCATCATTCCAGTGGTGTCAAAACTGTCATACGGCCTGCAGGAGAGATGGACACAACAAGAATCAGAATACAAAGAACACTATGGTGTCCTCTATCCCCCTTTCTCTTTTTTGCAGTTTCATCCGTCAACAAGCCTGGAGGAAAAATGATCCCAGCTTCAACCACTCTGCACCCAATGTGGCCGCTCCATTCAGACACACCTGGACAAGAAACAATCACAGTTTCAACCACCCTCAATCCAGTGTGCCTGCTCCATCATCATCATCATCATCATCAAGGTATGATAATGACACAGCTAAACACAGTGATGCACATAGAGCTGTGTTTACAAGAAAGACGGACATCTTGCCTCCTGTGCCATCTCCTCCCAATGGTGTGATTCAGGTGGTGGGAATGATGATCCTAATCGTCAGTGTCCTATTCACAAAAAACCACACCCTCTCAGGAAATGTCGTCAGCTTAGAGCAATGACTGTACAAGAGCGGAAAGAGGTCCTCCAAAAACTTCAAATATGCTACAGGTGCTGTGCCTCATATGACCATTTTGCTAAAAATTGTACAGCCTTCATCAAGTGCACAGAATGTGGCAGCGACAACCTCGATACGGCTATGTATCCTGCTCCACTTCTAGACAATACACAGCACCCAACTGTATCCAACCCTGCTTCAAATTATGGCGGGGAGCAGCATGGCAGGGAGCATCAAAGTCACGCTCCAGTCACAAACGTTTCATCTTAATTCCGATCTTCAAGTTAGAGACCTTGTTCTGTTCAACGTCCAACGAGCTCAAGACTCGAAAGACACCAAAACTTTCACCAGACCATCGCAGAACTTCTCCTGCCTTTACCTCTTGAAGACTAAACACGTTGCTTTCCCTGTTGAATCCTGCCTTCAAGAAGAAAAGTGCCTTCAACCTGATCCAGACTATTGAAGCCTGAAAAGGCAATTGTTATTGTTGCAATATATATGCATGTTCTTTTATATCTTTCAGGTCTTGAATGCAACAAGCAAAACCACAGCCTGAAATGGCAGTTTTATTATTGCAATACGTATGCATGTTTACTTATATATCTCAGGTTTTATGTCCTATATGGACGCATGTTACCTCTTATATATCTCAGGTTTTTTATGCCTCATATATCATGTTTATTTTTTGTATATCTCTCAAGTTTACGTTTATATGTATGCATGTTTAACCTTTATATCTATCAGTTTTATGTCTATTTCTCAGATTTATTACTTATATTTCTTAGGTTTTTTATGACAACAATGAACCACAATGTGTATTTGTATTTGCATAACTACCGTTATGGGATTTATATGGTGGTATTATGAAATACCAGACGGGGAGTGTGCTGCCACCACGTGGCTGTTCTTGGGAAATTACCAATATGCTAATTGGGTCTACCAGTGCCTCCCCGCTTTGTGATGTATTTCCTATCCTGCTCATGATGTTGTACTGGGATCCACCCCTTCCGGGTTGGACTTCCTCCTTCTCCTTGCTCCCTTGTGTTCCATCCTCCATTGTAACGTCTGAACACAAGCCATGTGGACAGAAATCCTGTTACCGTCTTTTGACCTTAAAGCTCCGGCCAGATTCACCTGACCACACCTTCTCTGCTGTAACATCTTCTATATGCAAAATAAAGGTATTTCAGATGAACCAGGTGCTTTATGAGTTCACTGTCTGGAAAGGGCCGTTAAATGTGACTAAATTCACTTAAACAGACCAGTAAGTGTCTTAACAAGGAATTATATTCGCAATACAACTGCCTGTACCAGCACAGGCTGCTCATCACATAACTTTGAGCATTACCTGTGTTGATGTAGGTGGTGTAAGCACCTGCCTCAATTAGTTCTCTCAAGAAAGCAGAACTCTTGAAACTGGCATTATTTCAAAAGGAACTTGGTGGAGCAGTGGGCTAATGCCTCCTTAAGTAACACCAGCTGCCTGCAATTAGTGCAGGTTTGCATCCCACCAGGCTCAAGGTTGACTCACCCTTCCATCCTTCTGAGGTAGGTAAAATGAGGACCCAGATTGTTGGGGGCAATAAGCTGACTTTGTAATAATGCCGCTTGGGGAGGGGGGGCGAAAGCCCTAATAAGCTGGCATATACATAGAATGAAGGTTTTTGCTAAGCACATTGGTTTGTGCTTAAATTGTAAGCCGCCCTGAGTCTTCGGAGAAGGGCGGGATATAAATGGGATTAAAATAAAATAAAAAAAAAACACTTTTATTGAGAGTTAATGACAGCAGGAGAGTAAGGCAAGATCTGAAATTTTTCCCATGTGAAATGTTACATTAAAAGTGCTCTTTCAAACCCCTTCAAACCTCTTGCCAGTGTCCAACCAGTCGGTTTGATCTAGCCAATCCATAGGTATTAAATTGTGGGAAACCAATGAGCTGTCCCCCTCCCTCTTGGCACTAGTTTCCCCCCTCCCACCAGAATGACAGCATCCAAAATGAAGTGAAATGGAAATGTATTGAAAATACATTGAGGGTGTAACAGATGGTCTTTGTAGGCTGCAATCATTCCTGCTTCTTTGCCAAGCTAATATTGAGAGGCTACTGGCCATTTCCAACAAGATTATTTTTCCTTTCAGCCCCCCTGTTTTGTTTTGGGTTACATGGAATTGTTTGCCTATATTTTAGAGTATTTTACTTTATTCAATTTAAAGCGTCATATTAGTTTAAATAACTGTTGCCAAGATTCTGGCTAAGGATCCAAATGAAGTAAATACACGAGTCATTTAGATCTCTAATGTAAAACTTTATTGGGTGCAGTATACCAGCACTAAAGAGTTGAAAACCAGTTCTGGCAATGTGGCAGGAAACGGATAATTAAAAGTCTTCTCCTGCCCTCTCTGACAGTTCAGGTCACATTGTCCAATTAATCCTCAGGCAGTTGTTATGAGAAGAACATGTCTGTTCACCACAACATCCCTTCGGTGACTTTGGTTCCAATACAGATAGAATTCACCTGTGCATTCCAAACCTTCTCCTCCCCCCTCCCAACTGTAAGCAATCTAGAAGCATCATGGCAATCCTAACATAAGCAATCTTCTTAGCTTGACAAGTGTTTTGAAATCAGCTTCCTGGTCTTTTTTATTTTCCCTTAGATGGCCAGTAGGTGGAAGTAGTGTCATTTGCATTTAACATTTAACATTTCCCTTCCATCTGCAGGGCTTACTACTAAGAATAGCAGAGTTGGAAAGGACCGTGGAGGTTCTAGTTCAACCTCCTGCTCGAGCAAGAGACCCTATGCCATTCCAGACAAATGGAGGTCTCATCTCTTCTTGGAAACCCAGTGATGGAGCACCCACAACTTCTGGAGTTAGTTTGTAGTTTCCTGGATCCACTTTTCCCGCTCTTTTTGAAGATGGGAACCGTAGGAGGTCAGTACACCCCCCCACCCCTGAGAAAGAAATATTTTGGGACGGTATTAAAAGGCAGAATATTATATTTCTCCAAAGGAACTTAAAGACAGAAAAGCAGGTTTTCTTAATAACCCCAAGCAGAAAGTAAGCAGGCCAGCTGTGTAGAAATGCAGATTTGATAATCCTATTCAGAAAGGTTGGGGGTAGGAAGGCGGGAGCTGAGGAGACTAGAAAGACAAAGACTCCTAGAACCAACAACCCCTCACTCAAAAATCCAACACAGGATATAGTAATCAGCCCCAGCCCCAGAGAAGCAGGAGACAACCTTTGGGACATAATAGGACTAATGCCCACCACCATTAGAATACCAGAAAGGCACACTGAATCTCAGGCCAAAGTTCATGCCAAATTCCAAGCACAAAAGCCCAAGAAAGTATAAAAACCCATTACTCCCAGCTACTTCACTTCCAGTTTTCTCAGAGCCACATATCTGTCTGGCTCTGCTCTTCAGTAAACCGCAACTTTCATTCTAAAGCAGTCTCCATTTTGTTTAGTCCTGGCTTGGACCCTGATGAAAGCACGTAAAAATGCAAGTAGAAAAATAGGGACCACTACGGTGGGAAGGTAACAGCGTTCCGTGCGCCTTTGGTGTCTAGTCATGCCGGCCACATGACCACAGAGATGTCCTCGGATGAGCACTGGCTCTTCGGCTTTGAAACGGAGATGAGCACCGGCCCCTAGAGTCGGAAATGACTAGCACGCATGTGCCGGGGGACCTTTACCTTTACCTTAGTATTTCCCCTATGCTCCAGGAGCTTCAAAAAATTTCATTCAGTGTTTCTGAGATTACATCTGCCAGCTCCTTTAAAACCTTTACTTTATTTTAGGTACATTATTATTCAGTAAAATATATGGATTAGCTTACTTTTTTAAAATTTCCAGAAAACAACCTAGGAGATAATTTGCAATTGGAATTTTTAATAATATGTTTGCAACATTAAATACATTTGGGAAGTCAGAGTGCCCAAAGAGGCTTTGTTTTAAACATCTTTTGCTGTTTGGGCACTTCCAGCGTGAACCAGCAGGGAAAATCTGTCACTTCGAAGCAGGCGTCCAATGGCTTTTTGGGTCTCAGAATCTCATCCTCTGGTGCCCTCTCTCTTTCGGTGAGGTTTTGTTTTATACGTTCTATATTCTTGCTATTCCAAGAGTATCCAGCAGGGCTTTTTTTCTCATAGAACGCTCAGAACGGAGTTCCAGCACCTTTTTTGGATGGAACCTTGTAGGTTGTATGACATGTGTGAATTCCGGCATCTTTTTCTTTTACAAAAAAAAGCACTGGTATCCAGCCACAGTTTCACTCAAGGAACTATCAGCAGCTCAGAAGAACCAGATATTTTAGAATAGAATGGAATGGAATGGAATGGAATAGAAGCTGGAAGGGACCTTGGAGGTCTTCTAGTCCAGCCCCCTGCTCAGGCAGGAGAACCTATATCATCTTAGACAAGTTAAGGCTCTTCTCAAAAACCTCCAGTGATGGAGCATCCACGATTTCTGAAGGCAAGCTGTTCCACTGGTTAATTGTCCTCACTGTTAGGAAGTTTCTTCTTAATTCCAGGTTGCTTCTCTCTTTGATCCATTTCCATTGTTTCTTGTCCTGCCCTCTGGTGCTTTGGAGAATAGTTTGATGCCCTCTTCTTTGTGGCAGCCCCTCAAATACTGCTATCGTGCCAACCCTATTTCTTCCTTTTTTTTAGAGTAGCCAAACCCAAGTCCTGCAGCCATTCTTCATATGTTTTAATCTCCAGGCCTTGGATCATTTTAGTTGCTCTTATCTGAACTTTTTCCAGTTTTATCTTTTTTGTAGTATGGTGACCAAAATTGGTTGCAGTAGTCCAGCTGTGCTCTTACTAGGGTTTTATAAAGTGGTACTAATACTTTGTATGATCTTGATTCTATGCCTCTGTTTATACAACACAGGATTGTATTAACTTTTTTGGCTGCTGCTGCACACTGCTGGTTCATAGTCAAGTGATTGTCCACTAGGACTCCAAGGTCCCACTCACAGTTACTGTTTTCGAGCTAGGTTTCACCTAATCTGTACTTGTATCTTTGCTTTTTCCTGTCTACATGTAAAACTGCTTTTCTCCACATTAAAATATCATTTTGTTGCATAGGGCCCATTGTTCAAGTCTGTCAAGATCTTTTTGGATCCTGAGTTGTCTTCTGGGGGGTTAGCTGTTCCTGCCAGTTTATTCCACCTGCAAACTTTTAGGTTTTCCAGTGTTCAGGTGGAGGCTAGATGGGCATCTAATTGGGATTCTTGCATTAAATGGCTCCTTCCCAACTCTACAATTCTATTATTTGGAAGGCAATAAAATAATTAGAAGTAGCTTTTGAAGCAAGAGTAAAGGCATTGTATTCTTAACCCCTTCATCAATGTTAGCTCTAGTGGTTAAGGTACCACTAGAAGGTTAGAAGGTTCGAAACCTAGGTGACTGAGTTCTAGTCCTGTCTTAGTCATGCCTTGTTGACTCAGCCTTCCATCCTTCTGTGGTCAGTAAAATGAGGACCCAGATTGTTGGGAATAAATGCTAAGTCTGTAAATGCTCAGAGGGTGCTGTAAAGCACTATGGAGTCTTAAGTGCTGTCGCTGTTGCCTTAGGCATGAAAGCCAGCTGGGTAAGTCACACTTCCTCAGCCCAACCTGCCTCACAGGTTGGGGGAAATAGGAGGAGGAAGGAGTATTGCTGTTAGCCATCTTTTCCCATTGCTCCCCCCTCCCGCCCCTGGCAGAAAATGGGTTTACTGAGTTAAGCTTTGCTGTCCTAATCAATGATTTGCTGTCAACGGTGGGATCCTAATTAGGTGAAGCTAGATGGTTCGGTAAATCTTGGACTTTGTTGTCTCCCCAAAATTTAACTAGCTAGTAAACACAAGAGGGAAGCAGAAGTAGGGAATTTTTAAAGACTGTGACTTCTTGATATGAGGGAATGAACTCATAGGTATTTCTGTAAGTTGAAGGCTTTTCCAGCCTTGGTGAATTTTTTCCAGTGATTTTTACACATACAAAACAAGAATGCTTAGTGTGCCTCTTTTATTAACTTTTAAATCTAAGAAGTGCTGATGAAGAAAGGAACATAAAAGAGATAGAAGAGGGTACTTAAAAGTGCTCAGTGTGATGAAAAGATCTTCTCTTCATTCATAAATGGGTCTCTGAAAGACAATGTATAAACATGGGTTAATCTTTTGGATATAGCTAGCTATGACAAAAAATTTCTGGCTGCTCTACAGAGTAAAAATAAAAAATAAAATAAAATATACAAAAGGTATAAACAGAAAAAATATGGAATAAATGGTTTTATTCTATCCAGAAAGGTAGGACCATATAAGTAGCAGCACAGATAAAAAAAAAACACATGAAAGTTGTCAAAGCTATTTGTTTAAATTTGTTCTTTAAAAGCCTTTAATAGATTAAAAATTGCCAAAAGAATCTAGAAGGCAATTTTGGCATCATTAAGAAGGGAAGGGAAATACCAGAGTTGAGTAACAATGCCCTTGTTCTAATCTCCTGAGACCACACGTGGTCACTGCATCCTAAGAAGAATAGAAGAGCTCAGAATGGTGCAAAAAGGAACAACCAAATTCTCTCTCTCTCTCTCTCTCTCTCTCTCTCTGTGTGTGTGTGTGTGTGTGTGTGTGTGTGTGTGTGTGTGTGTAAACAGCTGGCCTTAAAGGAAAGCCTGCCCGCATTGGGGCTGGAGTTCAGATGGCAGACACACGACAGGCACTCAGGATCATGCCTGTCGGAGACCACAAAGGCTGAAAGTAGCTCTCCTCCCTTTCTCACAATCTGAGATCTGGAGGGCAACCTAAAATTAAGCGCAGGGTGGTTCAGAGGGAAATGGTTTTTTACACAGTGTGTAGTGAAACCATGAAATCTGTTCCCAGGAGTTGTGAGAATGGTGGGCCCAAGGACAACCCTGTAGGCGGGGAGGCCTCAATGACTGTGGAGGGAAAGGATGTGGATTTATTCTCTGTGGTGCCAGATGGTGGGACATCTCCAAATGCGAAATAAAGGAGAAATTTCCAGACCATGGGAGCTATTAGTCCCTCACTGAACGGTCTTGGTAGGCCGCCTTTTGTCTGGGATGGGCTGGAGATTCATCCCCTGGTCAGAGGCCTGGTCTTGGTCTTGATTTTGAAGATCTGCAAGGTGCCCCCCAAATCTGGGATTCTATAGATTAGAGCTTTGTGCTGGCAATTGCAATGAAGGTAATAAAGACTGGTTTGAGTTGCCCTTTGACCCCAGGCAGCCAATGGCTGGGAAGTGCCGGGAGGAAGGGCTCTTGCCTTCTTCCCCAAACACTGTACCCTGCTGGCCCTGTCTGCTCTGCTCCGAAGGCCGGGCCTTGTGCCACTGCAGGGAACATCCTGCTGGGCGGCAAGTTCCCCCTTAGGCCTATTATTTTGCTGACAAGTATTTCTAAGTGTCAGATCTGCTGACCTCTCCCCTCCCAGTCAATACATTCATGCACACCCCTAAGAGACGTAATGGGACAGGAAAAGCAACGTACCATCACTGCCCTCTCTCCCCTGCCACCTGTGCCTGCCCGTTGGCAAAGAGCTAGCATCGAAGGCTGACTTAGGTGCCCCCCTGCCACAGCGGCTGCAGAGCAAAGGGTGTCAAATGCCCTGCTGGACTTCCTTTACGGACCCTAAAAGAGGGGCCAAGAGTGCCCTCCGGCTGCACTTCATCTCGCCACATCTTGTGTGCAGTCCTGGACTAGGCTTGGGCTTCATTGCCTGGGCTGGCGTGCCTTCTTTAACATTAAAAGGAGTGCAATTGTACTATTTGAATAACTGAAATATTCATTGGACTGCTGGACTGAATATCTGAAATCAGCCTGAAAAGAGGCTCCCCTTTTAGTTATCAGAGACGTGAGGGTCTCTGCTACAGTCATGAAAAATGGTGGGGTTTTCTTGCTAACTTAGTTGGGGTGAGGGAACCGACTGTCATCTGTAAAACTGGGGGAGGGGCCTTTATGTTTCAGGAGAACCAGTTATATGAAGTCCAGGGCACAGTTGTCAACTTAAAAGATGTGCCAAGCCAGCTTTAAGAGCAGAGATTAAAATGCACCACTAAAATAAAAGGAGCAGAACTAAGTTAGTAGCCCTCATGCTCACCTAGTTAACAGGCTCTAATCAGTTAAGACAGACATGTCAAACACAAGGCCTGGGGACCAGATCCGGCCCACGAAATGGTTTCATGCGGCCCGCGAAGCCATCCTGGAAACAGTGAGGGAACGGCCCCCACTGCCTTGGCCCTGGCCCAGAGACCCTCCTTCTGCCAGACACCCTCAGATCTGTCCCACTCCTGCCCAGGCCCCCATTGGCACCCTTGATGCCAACGATGTAGAGCTGGCCATGCCCACCCAGTAGGCCATATGCACTCTAGCCACGCCCACCCAGTAGGCCACGCCCACCCAGGCCACACCCACCCAGCCCCTTGAGGGCAACTGCAATGCTGATGCGGCCCTCAGTGAAACTGAGTTTGACACCCCTGAGTTAAGAGGAAACACCTTTTCCTCTTGGACACCCATCTGTAGATAAAACACCCGTTCAGCCTTACCAATTACTCGCTCTTCTGAAGCTCTACAATCTCCATGTAAGCAGGCAGAATGGTCCCCCCCCAGGTGCCTGCAGGGGCTTGCATCATCTGATTGGTCCACAGCAGCTCCAGGCCATTCTCCGTCTTGATGTAACAGCCAGGCCGCTGTGCTGTGCTGGGTCCTGCTAAGCACTTCTCCGAGGGCTCTACCCCCGTCACTGGCCCAGGAGGTGGACCCTTTGCATCATCTTCCCCCTAAGAAAAGAGGACAGGAGATCACTGGACTGGAAGGGCCAAGTCTGGGTCAAGAGGAAGCCTCCCAGCGATCAGGAAAACTCTATGGGGGCTTTGGGCCAGTTCCTTTCTCAGCATCTCAGGACGGCTGTGGGTGGGTGGGGGGATGAGAAGTGGGAGCCCTGCATATGCTGCCTCGTGTCCCGAAGGAATTCCAAAATGGAAATAAAATTAGGGGCCTGGAGGCTAAAACATGTAAGGAACGGCTGCTGGAATTGGGTATGTCTAGTATAATGAAGAGAAGGGCGAGGGGGGACATGATAGCTGTTGTGTGGTGAGTTCGTTGCGCAGGAATGAAGACGAGGCAAGTGAGTTCAACAAAGCTCATGGTTTATTGCTTGCAGGATCTGAACTGAGAATTGGGCTGCAGCCTGCAGCAATTTATAACCTGGCTCCTAGGCGGCAGCCAATAGGTTTGAAGCAACCCATTGCCACCTAGGGGCAGCCAATAGCAGCTCTGGAGATGGGGAGTCTGAGTTGCTGGAGAGCCGTTAGCTGCTAGTGTTACAACTGGGCCCAAGACATAACACCCCTTCCCTCTTAGAACAGACATCATAGCAACAATTAGCAAACAATGCAAGTTACAAGATTTAACATCATAGCATCAGTTAGCCAGTTACATACTTTTAACACCAGAGTGAATAGGCTTCCATTATCAGCATTCTAGACAGTTAACTTCATAGCTCTGTTATTGTTTCAGTACAGCGACAAGTCAACAGTACAGACAACATTATAGTTTCTTTATTTTACAACATAATCAGCTAGATAAGTAGGAGGCTTGCGTGCCCTTGTGGAACGTCTCGGGGTTCCAGTCACTTTCTGGTCTACCAACTTACCCATCGGGCGAGGTAGACCAATGTCCCTTGATGCACTAGAGTCAAAGGGGTTAGATGCTCTCTGGCTGGCCTCTCCTGGTTGGCCCACCCCAGAGTCAGGTTGCTCAGCAGAGTTAGCACAGCGGTTGTTAGAATCTGGTTGGCTTGCTCCTTCAGGGGATCCATGTTGCACTTCTGGACTCCGCTCCTCTATGTCCAGTTCCTGATTGCTTATGAAGGAAGGGTCTTGAGAGTCCATGTATGGGCTGGCTTGGCTGCAGGTTTGGGGACTTTGGGAGGTATTTATGACGCAGTCCTCGCTTAGTGGCCGTTCTGGAAACTGTTTCCTGAGTTGATCAATGTGGCGTCTGATGACTCGCCCTCCCTCCAGCCCCACTTCATAAGAAAGGGGACCAGATGATTTGGTAATTTTACCAGGGACCCAGATTCCCATGTCCATAGTTTCTGGCCCAAACCATTTGCAGCCCCCTTGGGGGTTTTGGTCAAGAGGCTTCTGCTGCCACTCTATCTGGATGCAACCTGTCCGGTTTAGTGATCAGTCACCTCCCCCAATGAAGTACTGCAGGACTTTTGCCTGTAGCAGTGCAGGGCGTAGAATGCTGGCAAAGTAAAAAATCTGCCAGTCTGTGATGCCAGTCCCCTGTAACTATGCATTTAAGTGACTCCCTAAAATGAGTTACAGTAGATTTAACTGACAATAGTACCTTTAGGTCCTGGAAACTTTTCTCGTGAATGCTAGTCCATTTCCATGGAGCTTTCTTATCTAAGAGCCTGTGAAGAGGCTCTGCCAATGCAGCCTTGTTAGGCAGAAATGGATGGTAGAAGTTGAGGAGGCCCAAGAATGCTTGTCGCTCTCCTTTGGATTTATGACTAGGAGCCAATTTAATGGCCTTCACTTTGGATTCAGCAGGGTGAATGCCATTAGCATCAATTTGAAATCCCAGGAATTCCGTTGAAGAAACCCCAATACTACATTTACTCTTTTTTAATTTGGGGCCTGCTTCGTGAAACCTCTGTAGATTCCCTGGCAATAAGTACATCATCAAAATAAGGGCAAACACCCTGAATCCTTTTAAGTGTGCATTCCATGATTCCTTGGAAAATGCCTGGAGCAACACTAACTCCAAATTGTAAATGCTTTACTTTGAAAGCCCCCCTGTGAGTCACAATCATCTGAGACGCGGCTGTGGCCTCATCAACCAGCAATTGCTGATAGGCCTGTGCCAAATCTAATTTTGCAAAAACAGTGCCCCCTTGCAAAGAAGTTAAAATGTGGTTCACTACTGGGACAGGGTAAATGTGTTGCTTAAGGGCTTTGTTAATTGTACATTTATAGTCTGCACATATTCTAATTTCTTTGTTGGCCTTAAGTGATGTGACTATAGGAGTTTCCCACTCCCCACCATCAACTGGTTGTAAAACGCCCTGTTCTACAAGCTTGTCTATTTCTGAGTCAATTTTATGTTTGAAGGCAAAAGGGACTGTTCGGGGCTTAACCCTAATGGGGACCACGTTGGGATCTAGCTTGAATGAGATAGGCGGGCCTGTGTATGTTCCTAGTGCTGAATCAAAAACGTCTGCAAAGTCCTTGCAAACTGACATTAGATTCGCAGCTTGTGTCCGGTTGATACCGGTTACTTGAATGCCTAAAGCATCAAACCAGTCCTATCAGACTCGTTCTCTGGCCTCCTACTACTATGACATCCAGGTGCCCATAAAACCCCTTAAATTTTACAGCCAAGGTGGCTTCCCCCTTAACTTTGACTTGAGCATTTTGAAAATCAGTTAAAATTATATCGGAGGGCCTTAGCTTGGCCCATTTTCTGCTGTGACTGCACACGAAATTAAAAGTGTCCAAGGAAATAATGGAGACAGCAAAGCCTGTGTCCAACTCCATTTTACAGGGGACGCCTTGTAGCTCTACCTGCAGTTTAAATTTTGGTTTGAGGGGGCGTTGGGCCCCGGTGCGGCATACACTTCTGCGGCTTTTACAAAACCTCACCCTAAACGGTCCCTGGGCCCCGGTACCTCTCCTGGTCGGATCTTCCGACTGGTGTTTGGGTGGCCGGTCCCTCTGGCGAGCTCTGCAAACTGCTACGATGTGGCCTGTTTTGCTGCAGGCCCTGCATATGGCTGACCGGAATCTGCAATCAGCGCATTGGTGGCTGCCACCACAACCTTTAGTAAAGGTAAAGGTTCCCCCGCACATGCGTGCTAGTCGTTTCCGACTCTAGGGGCCGGTGCTCATCTCCGTTTCAAAGCTGAAGAGCCAGCGCTTGTCCGAGGACGTCTCCGTGGTCATGTGGCCGGCATGACTAGACGCCAAAGGCGCACGGAACGCTGTTACCTTCCCACTGCAGTGGTCCCTATTTTTCTACTTGCCTTTTTACGTGCTTTCGAACTGCTAGGTTGACAGAAGCTGGGACGAGTAACAGGCACTCACTCTGTTACGCGGCACTCGGGATTCGACCCGCAACCTTTACATCTAGGTAAAAGAACTGCCTTGTAAGGTGCCTCTTTCTATTGCTTGCTGCTGTGGTGCTGTGCGTCGAGCTGCTTGTGTAGCTTGTTGACTTCAGGGTCTTCTTCCTCTGAAGATTCCTCCAAGCGTTTGGTGTCCTCGTGGTGGACTGTTTCTTCATGTTTCACTGTTTTGGCAGGCTGGATGGTTTGGACTGCAGCCCCGGCGGCTTCGTCTGCCATAACTTCGTCCTGGACTTCCAAGAAGGTTAAATTCGGTCTGGCAAACAGTCTTTGTTGGAGCGTTCAGTTCTGTAGGCCGCAAATGAGCCTGTCTCACAGTCGCTCTTCTACATCAGAAAATTTACACAGGCATGCAGCTTGCCTCAAGGCCGCGATGTATTCTGACGCTGTCTCACCAGGCTGCTGCAATTGCTGTTCGAAAGTGTAACGCCAAGCAATCACCGACATCTTCGGCTGGAAATGCTCTCCCAGCTTCTTCTTAAGGTCAGTGTAGGAAACTGACTCCAGCGGCATTGGGGTGAACAGATTTTCAGCCAGGTCGAATGTGGCTGGGCCACACACACAGAGCAGCATGGCGGCCTTCAGCCCATCTTCAGCTACCTGGTTTGCCCGGAGGTAGTTTTCTACCTGGGACAAGTAGGATGGCCATCCCTCCGGATGCTTGATATCGAATTCATGAAGCCTTCCGACCTTGGGCATATTCTGGTCTACTCGGCTGGTTCCTGCGTCTTCTGATCCTGCTTCTCCGATGCCCAGGGACTGATCCACTGAGCGTGTGGTCGCTAGCGTGTCTGGCCGTAGTGTGTGTGTGGGGGGGGAAATGCCTTTTCCCTCCAGGCATGCGCTGCCTCTCCCCTAGTGAACTTCAGCTCTTTTGGAGAAGCAGGATCCCACCCTCATCACCAGTGTTGTGTAGTGAGTTTGTTGCGCAGGAATGAAGATGAGGTGAGTTCAACAAAGCTGAACGGTTTACTGCTTGCAGGATCTGAACTGAGAATTGGGCTGCAGCCTGCAGCAATTTATAGCCTGGCCCCTAGGTGGCAGCCAATAGGTTTGAAGCAACCCATTGCCACCTAGGGGCAGCCAATAGCAGCTCTGGAGACGGGGAGTCTGAGTTGCTGGAGAGCCATTAGCTGCACCAGCTAACAACGTGGTGTTACAACTGAGCCCAATACATAACAATAGCAGTCTTCCAATATCTCAGGGGCTGCCCCAAAGAAGAGGGAGTCAAGCTATTTTCCAAAGCACCTGAGGGCAGGACAAGAAGCATTTGTGTGAAATGGTATAGAATTTCCTGCCTGAGCAGGGAGTTGGACTAGAAGACCTCAAAGATCCCTTCCAACTCTATTATTCTGTTCTGAGATAGGCCCCACAGTAGTGATTTAAAACAAAGCTTTGACTTGAACTTTATATTATTTCACAATACGAACGTACTATTTGTAATCTGCTGAGCTTTGTGCAATATGAAATCGCAAAGTAGATAGTTCTATGTATATTTGGAAAATGGATAACCATGGGAGAAATAGGGAACTGAAAGTAGCTTCTGGATGCGGGTTCCAATGTATTTTTTTTGCAGAAAGTATATATGGAAAGTAGGTCAGCAGCAGGTCAGTAAGAGGTCAGCAAAAGTCATTGGACCATCTGACTACAGTCTTAGAACAAGAAAGGGTATAAAAGATTGGGCCTGGACCTGATTGATTGATTTGCCATTGGCCTATAGCTGTCCTATTGGAATTTGCTATAACCATATGGTCCTCATTGCAATGGGTTATTAATGTACGCAGGGCTTTTTTCCTCATAGAACGCTCAGAACGGAGTTCCGGCACCTTTTTGGGATGGAACTTTGTAGGGTAGGCAAGGCGGATTGTATGACATGTGTGAGTTCCGGCACCTTTTTCTTTTACAAAAAAAGCACTGAATGTACATGATGATGTGTTATTATGCTTGCTATGTTCCAAATTATTAGAAAAATAAACCTCTGAATCTTAAAGTAAGAATTATTGGTTTGTGTTGCTGCCTCTTGTCTTTTCCATTGGGTTTTTCCCACGACACTATGATCATGTGTATCTATCCCATTAACCCCAAAGAAAGTCCAGAGTGGTATAGAGTCTCCTGCCTGAGAAGGAGATTGAATTAGGGGTCCCTCCCAACCCTATTATTCTATGTTCTATGCTCTGAATCGTTTCCCACTCCTCCTCTCCTTTGGTGGAGTCAGATTCACATGCTGGCTGTCCAGCTTGCAGCTCTTTCTCTTGGCTTCCAAGGTCATCCCTGCATTCCTTTACAAGAGGGAAGACCCCATGGTTTTGAGGGCCAGGAGGAAGAGCAGCCGCCAAGAAGTGGGCAGAGAAGAGGGGCTTAAGCCCAGCAGAGAAAAGAATGCGAGTGAGTATCACAGAAGAGATTTTATCTCGTTCTCATGAAGTGAAAGAGGGGAAAGTGCATTCAGACTTGCAAGATCCTGTGACTGCAGCCTTGAAATAAAGTCACAAGGTCTGACAAGGCATTAGTTCTAGTCCATCTTGAATGGTTGACAAATTTTGAAGCTACAAAACTATTGTGCCATTTCAGGCTTGGTGTGGAAATGCCATTCAAACATTCCACATAAGGGAAAAAATCCCAGCAAGCAAAAGGGCGCTATTTACTTTGGGAAATGAGACAGTCACTCCCGACATCTAAAGCTGTGCAGCCCCAAAGGCCGCTTCCCCATCTCGGGTGGGCTGTTGCCGATCAGCCCAAACATGGTGGAGGGATAAAGGAGAATTCCAGGTGCAGCTCAGTAATCGGAGACGGGGCAGCACTGGGGAGCTTTGCATGCCAGAAGAACTGGACCGAGGGACAGTTTCTTCCCTCGGGCCATCGCTCAGCCGAACACCCAATTCTCCCAGCTGACAAAATATAGTGTGACTAAGTTTTCCCCCCCTAATGTGTATGTATATGAACTCTTGGGGTGTGGCTGCAATATTGTCTTTTATTTTTTACTTCCCTCTTTTGTTGGCTGTACACTTTAGTATTATTATTGTATTCTGTTGTTTTGCAAATACGCTGCTTCTATACTAGACACAAATTCTTTGGGTGTCTAAGCACATGTGGCCAAATAAAGTATAACATGTTAGAAATGTATTTAATAATTATTGCCTTAACTGACATAATCCAGAGCCAACTTTTGGAATGCCACAGGAGTTGTGTCCAGTTTTGTGGTGGAAAGTCACATATTCATGGGCCCTCAGGATGTTCACCTTCCCATAACTCTCTTCTTAGGGGGGGAGAGTTGTTGGAGGACAGGAGAGTGGCTGTGCACACTTTCACTCCGATTTTGCTGCTCGATACCGTTTTGTCATCATGCTTATTTCAAGCTTTTAATCAGCGTAAAGTGCCCTTTTGGCTACGTTTTTAAAAATTAAAAGTGAATATATGAAAAAGAGGCCTGTCGCTCGGAATTTGGCAAGAGAGAGTCCTTGCATATCACGCAATGCAGGATCAGACATTCAAGTCCCAAAACGGTATTATCTTAGCTGGACAGCAGTTTCACACCTACCTCAAGCCCTCCGGTTTCTTTCAGAATCAGGCGCAACAGGCGAATATATTCAGCTGTGGCTTTAAGCATATCCACCTTACTTGGCTTCCGGTCTTTTGGAATCAATGGGACAATAGATTTCAGCTTGGAAAAGCCACTGTTCAGATTCTTGATCTGTTTAGACAAAAAAGGGGGATGCGAGGTGAGCGATCAAAGTCAGCTAGAGGCCTTGATACTTGCTTGTGTGAAGAGAGACAAAAGTTGCACATGGCAATTTCATTAGAAGAGATAAATAAAATAATGAGCTTTAATAGTGCTCAATAAGGACTGTTAAAAAGTTTTGCAAATATGCCAAACATAGTTTTACAAGGTTCTTAAGGATGTGTAATGCTGGCTGTCACTATCAAAGCTTTTGTAACAAAGCATCAGATCAGGCTAATGACAGGAGAGCCTGAAACTGCTACTTTTGTTGGAGTCTTCAGCTGAACAGGTTTCACATATCACACTAAGCCAAAAATGCAGCTGGCTTGGCGTTTCATGATCTCCACTATGACAGTAAAAAATTGGTTGTGTGAATCCATCCAATTACATCTTATTAGATAAACCACAAATAAACCATGGCTAATGATCCAGACCAGGACTGAAAGAACTATTGGAGGAGGGCATGAAACCTGGCCTTTTCTCTGGCAAGATGTTACTGCCAGCCTCCTGATACAACCTCTGCAGTCTGAGATTAACCATTGACGCATTTCCAATATTTATGCAAAGTCAACTTTTGAAGTTGATAAGAACTTGCTCCAAAAATGCCAAGAACTGTTTCATTGCCCCTTTCTCAGGGGAGAAAGCTAAGAAAGCTGTTCCAGAAAAGTCTGGGTTGACCTAAGCCGCCCAAGGGGTCTGATTCCATTCCCTCCCACACTAGCTTCTAGTGTGTCTCTACCACCTTCCCTACAAGAAAAAGCCCTTCCCAGCCTTTAATTAAAATGATTCTTTCATAAAATATTAATTGAATCATGTAAAAATAACATTAAACCCATTATGCATTAACAAATTTCCCATAAAACTTATTTTTAACAAATAAAAATGAGAAAAGTTTTACGTTTTGGAAATATTTTCAAATAATTTTGATTTGGAGGGCCACTGAGAGGGTCCTAGGGGCCTCTGAGACCCTGGGGCCAACTTTAAGAAAGACAGCTCCAAGCCTCCAGAAGGACAGTCTCCCCTCAGCTTTTGGGTATTAAGAATTTGGGAGAAAATTGGCAGCTGCATGCAGCTTCTGCAAATTCAATGTCTGTTTTGGGAGGCATAATAAAAACATCATTTACTGAAGAACTTTCAGAAGATGGACAATCTGGGCATTTGTGGTGCTTTTTGAAGAGCCCCCCCCCCCCCATTGCAATTACACATGTGGCCATCTCCCACCATGCAGCTTCTGCCTCAGTTAGGACCAGAGTTCCCAAATGGGCACCAGAGTTTGGACAAGGCAAGCATAACCTATGGGCCAGTATGAAAGAGCATTGCATTTAACCTCTAAGTGTGGACCCTTGAACACAACAGAGACCAATCACAGATGTGGCTATTCCTAGGTGTGCAGCTGCCCTTGAAGTGCAGGAGTATGTGTGTGTGTGGGTGGTGGTGGTGGTATTTTTCTTCCCATGGGATGTGAGGAGGGTTTTCAAACTCAGCCTTCTGTCTCCTTGGAGACTCCAGATAGGTAGGGATTGCAATTCCCAGCATTTCTCAGCCAGCCATCTTGTCAACCCAACACACCTGGAAGCTGGCAGCTTTGGGAGTGCTGGGACACACCACAAGTTTGCATCTACTTTTTGCCTGCCTAGACAACCCTCAGTTGCAGGCAGAGACCAAACCAAACCAGACACTTTCCTGAGGTCTGAGCCAGGGCTACTTCCTGGGAGGAAGATGGGCCAGGTGAGCCAGTGGGGAAGGGCCCCATGCCTGCTTACCCTCTCTCGCTCTTTGGCATTAGCTGCCCGTCTCCGACCCAGGACCTGCTCCCGGTTCTCGGTGGGATAATAGTAGCCAGACGGCTTCCTCTTCATCCGTGTAATGGGCGCCATGAAAGGCAGGGAGCCAAACTGCTTGCTTAGGATCTCACCCAGGACTTCAGCTGGAGGGGCCAGGAAGAGCCGAGGCAGCTGCTGAGATTCCCCACCAGAGGCTTCCTTGGCCATGCTTGCCCTATATTGCAAAGCAGAGCCATTCATCACCGGAGCAAGGCCCCCACAGCTGCAGCAGGTTCTGTCTGTCTGTCTGTCATGCAACTTCTTAAGGGGAAAGAGACGGAAGGGGGAGGGACAAGGTGGCCTGCAACCTCTGGAGCAGGGGCCGTTCCCCTCCTGCAAAACTGCAGTTTCAGAGAGTCTGGACTTTAAAGGCCGTTCTTCCTCTCTGATGCTTACAGTTTCACCTTGGAGCCATCACTCAGATGGTGGGAGGTGAGCTATGGAGAATGGAGACTCCAGCCCCTCCCTGTATTCATCACAATTAGCTTGGCTGAGCTGAAGCTGCTAACCCCTGACAGGCCCCCTCGCTGGAGGTCAGCAGCCTGGCTAGTGGCTCGTCAGGTGTTCAGCCTCTAACCAATTAGAGGAGAAAAGTCAGTGGGCAACTTTGAAATTGGCAGAGTGCTTTTTCATTTCCCATTCCAGGCAGCCTAAGTTGGGGTTGGCTAAACCCCGGATCTCCTCTGCCTCCCTGAGGTTCAGCTTGCTTTGAAGCCGCTTTGATTACCCAGAGTGGAACTCCAGGGAATCTGAGCCACCTGGGAGAACCACTTAGGGAAAAGGATCTGCTCTGGAACCTACTGTGCCAGATTTCAGGGCTGCTGCTGCTGTTATGGGATGGCTGATTCCAGTTGGTCCCGCTGGGGCAGCTCTTCCCACCCTGCTTGAAAGCAGCAGTTTCTACAAGATGCTGACCTTGCGCCCTCCTTCTTTACAGCCCAGAGGAACAAGTGGTGGTAGTGGGAAGATGCTGGGGCTGCATTTCCTATTGTAGTGAAGCATGGAGTGGGCCATGGGTTTGCCAATGCCGTCAGCTTCACTGTCTAACCAACGCCATGGATTTCCTGGCCACCCATCCAGGATGGATGTCAGGGCTGAGCCTGCTTAGCTTCTCAAGATGACCCAAGGGAAACTAGCTGCTGACATCTATTCAGATGGTGGCTGTACTCCTAAACCAAGGAAGAGTTCAGATTGAGGGATATTAAGGGAGGATTTGGCTGCCTGGGCACTTGGTGCTTGCGAGTTGCAAAGGAGTCACATTCCATCTTAAGGAACAGGTTGAACCCTTTTTCTTGGTCAAAGACAACCTGACCTGACCTCAGTTATCAACACTCCAGCTTCTGGTTTAAACTACTGTAATAAGCAGTGTTTGGGGCTGCCCTTGCAGACGGTTCAGCATGATGCAAAGGGCACTGGCGAGAGTGCAGCCTAGGAATTGAGATCCTACAACTGCAGCAGTTGCCTTCATTTCCTGTTCAAAGGTTGTTGGCCTTTGAATAACTCTCCGTTCCTTTTAATTGAAGTTGGCTTAACAACAGAACGCATGTCAGTGATATCAGTGAAAAATCCCCAGTCATCTTGGCCTGTACTTCTCTCTGGCATAAAAACAGAAGAGAATGGAAATTCCCTTTTAGGAATATGATGTCAAATATTCTCCAATATTTGGGTTTCCACAGTACATTGAATTGCGGGGTTTTTTTTTAAAAAAAAAACAGATTAGGTTTGTGCAACATATTACTTGTTACTTATTGTTTGGTTATGGAAAATTGACCAAGTATTTTATAAATACCTCTTATGAACATTTTGCTGAAAATGGAAACAATAATTGCTGATTTATGGATTTGATGATTAAAATGGGTGAATATAGGAAGAAAGAAATTAAATGTAATTTTAAAGAGGATTGAGATACAAGTTTGTAACTGCTTTTTCTATCAATATTTTTTGCACTTTTATCTTTTCCTATTTTGCATTTCACATTTATCTTTTCCCTATACGAACATTTTAATAAAAATTATATTAAAACAATAGAATGGGAGACTCCTCCCTTCAGCATGTACGGTGTTGTACGGGTATTGGGCAAAATGGGTCAGTGTCTGAACTGTAAAGAGTTGGAAATAGTTGGACTTAGAAATAGAGACCTATAGCTGCGTTTGCTTATTCTTCAATAACAGCAGCAGAATGCCTACGAAATGAAGACATTATGCACATTTACACCATGAATATTCTAGACAAGGGAATAGAAAAAGACCCCAAGTATAAGTCTGAGGGATGTGGCTCCACTGGAGTGTTTTCTCCTGGTGGACCTGAGTCTCCACTTTGCCAGCTTCTGTGCCCTTCTTACCTTCTTCATTCAGACCACTCCAGTTATTTCTGTTGTGACTCCGGTCACCCCCTGCTTCCCCCTCCTCCTGCTGCTCCTTCTGACAGGGTCCCATGTTCCAGTTGCCTGGAACATCTGCCCCAAATATCTCAGCTTTCTTTGTCTGGTGGTCTTTTGAGGCTTTCTCCCCTCTCCTGTGCTATTTCTGTGACTTCCAGGATTCTTGAGATCCGTCCCGAAAGTCACATTGCAAAGGCTTTCATCTGCTCATAACCTCCTTGGATATTGTCCAGGGTTGATAGTGATGGTTGATCAGACCAGCATTTGGTCTTTCTTCTTCTTAGCTTTAAGACCTTTTCGCCTGAGATAAGAATGTACTTCACATCTGAAAAGGCTTTCCTGCCATCTTCTATTTGACGCTTTATTTCACTGTTTTCCTGTTTTTATAATTCAATGCCCGAGATTGACAAACTTCTTCTGTTCTGCAAAGGGATTTCATTGGTTATAGTTTTCAGTTTGGGAGGACCCTTATCCCTTGAGATTGCCTAGCACCTTGCAGTTTGTCATAGTAAATACATGTTGCTGCTTGTTTCTATTTGCTCGGTTAGAATTTTCCTAACTAACTTCCTTCCAGAAGTACAGTATCATCAGCCAGTATGAAGTGGTTTATTTCCATATTCGCCATTGAAAGTCCTGATTCTGTGCTTAGCTGATCACATATGCCTTTGGTACAGAGGGGTGACAGGAGAAATCTCTGACACTCTTTGGGGGACCAAAACGTCTTTGAAAAATCTCCCTCAGCCTTAACAGAAACTTGTCCCAGATTCATTATAATTCTAATGTTTTTGCCAGCCATTTCAAGTTGCTCCAGGGTTTTTATCAGTATTTCATGATGGTATGTGGCTTTTGTGTAACTGACCAACTATAAAATTATGTCCTTTGGTTTTTCTAAATATCTCCCAATTGTTTTTAGATTGAAAAGCCCTCTTTAAGTGCCGCTGTCTTTCATAAATCTGGTCTGAGCTTTACTAATTGCGTTATTGAACCTTTCTGGGTTCATTAAAAAAAAACTTATTAAACCATTTACTACATTACTGATAAGATTAATGATACTGTGTTAATGGCATTCTGTAGTTCCTGCTTTTCTAGGAAGTGGAATAAAAGCTGTGTGCTTAAAGTCTTTGAGCAAGTGGCCTCCTTGCAGAGTTTGGTTAGAGGTTTTGCTGATTTTGTCTTGGAGATATAATAATAATAATGATAATGTTAATGATAATGATAATGATAATGATAATGATAATGATAATGATAATGATAATGATAATAATAATAATAAGTTGGAAGGGACCTTGGAGGTCATCTAGTCCAACCCCCTGCTCAGGCAGGAAACCCTATACCATTTCAGGCAAATGGCTGTCCAGTCTCTTCTTAAAAACTTCCAGTGTTGGAGCATTCATCACTTCTGGAGGCAGGTTGTTCCACTGGTTAGTTGTTCTAACTGTCAGAAGTTTCTCCTTAGTTCTAGGTTGCTTCTCTCCTTGACTAGTTTCCATCCGTTGCTTCTTGTCCTGCTTTCAGGTGCTTTGGAGAATAGCTTGGCTCCCTCTTCTTTGTGGCAGCCCCTGAGATATTGGAACACTGCTATCATGTCCCCCCTCACCCTTCTCTTCGTTAAACTACACATACCCAATTCCAGCAACCGTTCCCTATATGTTTTAGCCTCCAGTCCCCTAATCATCTTTGTTGCTTTTCTCTTTAACATTTCTGAGATTCTTGCATCTATTCTCTGCCTTCCTGTTCCTTAAAACTTTAATGGCTTTGCTTATTTCACATTCTAGTCTGGATTCAAGGTTGCAAATGGGTGAGTTTTCACCTCTGCATTCAAAAAACCTTTTTGCATATTCTGTCTATGCATGATTAATTGGAAAACACAAAGAGATCATTGTCGATTTCAAAAAAGGCAGGCACAGCCACACTTTTCTGTGCATAAATGATTCACCTGTGGAGATGGCTACCAGCATCAAATTCCTGGGTGTGCAGCTAACGAGTAGGCTGGCTTGGTCGCTAAAAAGCGAGAAACTGGTGAAGCAGGCACAGCAGTGCCTGCACTTTCTGCGTCGCATGAGAAAAGCACATCTTCATTCCCCTGTTCCGACCACTTTCTACAGAGGGATGATCGAGAGCATCCTGTCATACTGCATCACAGTCTGGGTTGCAAGCATCCCTGCTTCAGACAGGAAGGCGGTGCAGAGTGGTGAGGATGGCCGAAAAGATCATGGCAGTTCCCTTCCCTCCATCCAGGACATAGCACAGAAGAATTGCTTGAGCAATAAATATACAGTTGAATATCAGCATTTATTACAGTTTTCTAATAATATCAATGATATCAGTTTAAAATAAGAGCCTTGGTGGAGCAGTGGGCTAATGCCTCCTTAAGTAACACCAGCTGCCTGCAATTAGTGCAGGTTCGCATCCCACCAGGCTCAAGGTTGACTCAGCCTTCCATCCTTCCGAGGTAGGTAAAATGAGGACCCAGACTGTTGGGGGCAATTAAGCTGACTTTGTAATAATGCCACTTGGGGTGTGTGTGAAAGCCCTAATAAGCAGGCATATACATAGAATGAAGGCTACTGCTAAAGCTTGTAAGCCGCCCTGAGTCTTCGGAGAAGGGTGGGATATAA
The DNA here is from genome assembly GCA_024449315.1 of Daboia siamensis. Classification (NCBI taxonomy): domain Eukaryota; kingdom Metazoa; phylum Chordata; class Lepidosauria; order Squamata; family Viperidae; genus Daboia; species Daboia siamensis. The sequence continues at coordinate 529,270 of JAKJMR010000795.1, forward strand.
ATGGAATTAAAATAAATAAATAAATAAATAAATATACATATGTTGTATGTAGTATGTTTTAGTTCTGTGTCATGTATGTGTCTCACTTTGAGAGCGAGCAACTAAATTTCATTTTTGATGTGCGCCATTGTGCCCACAGCAAAAAAATGACAATAAAGATAATCTTAACATAGAAGCTACATTGATGAGTACAGCAACTGCATGGGAATTTTCCTCTCCTGTTTCTAATAAGCATAAGAACGTAGTTTAATATAACTACAGGCATGGAACTTCTTCAAAAATTATAGAATTTATGGAGTTCTAAATTTGATGATTGTGTAGCTGATTTTAAAAGGATTATACGCTGAACAATTCTTGCTATAATGTTGTATCTTATGTTGAAAGAAAAATCTTCATCAGGGTCCATCCAGTCCAAGCTGGAAATAAACAACATGGCGACTGCTTTAGAAAGAAGGTTCCTGTTTACTGAAGATGAGAGCCAGACAGGAAGATGGCTCTGGAAGAAAAGAGACAGAGCACGTGTAGGGAGTGGGTTTTTACACCCTCTGGGGCTCTTAACCTTGTTTAATTTAATTTAATTTAATTTAATTTAATTTAATTTAATTATGGGACTTCTATGCCGCCCTATCTCCCGAAGGACTCAGGGCAGCTAACAACAATAAAACAACAATAAAAACAATGAATACAAATATTAAAAGAGATTAAATTTTACAAAGCCCCACTAAAAACCAATAAAAATTAAAACAAAATTAAAAACCCCGTCGTCAGTCCAGGCCGGCCAGTTGGAAAAGGTATGTCTTTAGGTCGCGATGAAAGGACCGGAGATCTGGGGCCGTCCGAATTTCTCGGGAGAGCTGATTCCAAAGGGCAGGCACCCCAACAGAGAAGGGCCTCCCCCTGGGGGTCGCCAGCTGATGTTGTCTGGCCGACGGCACCCTGAAGAGTCCCTCCCTGTGTGAGCGCATAGGGCGATGGGAAGTCATTTCCTGTTCCTGTTTGAGGCTTTGTATTTCCTGTTCCTGAGGCTTTGTATTTCCTTTGGCCTGAGTCTGAGTGTGCTCCTTTGGCTTCCTAAGCTTCTAGTGGAGGGCTCCAGCCTTCCTGAATGGATTATCACATCTGCATGTCTAGAGTTGGTTTCTGCTTGGGGGAGGGAGACTTGGGGCTATTAAGAAAAACTGGGCATGCTTTTCTGCCTCTTTAAGATACTTTGAGGAAATATAATATTCTGCTCTTTTAATATTTCCTTCTCGGGGGGGTGGGGGGGTGATTTCCCACACATGTGTAATTTCCTTTACGGATAAGGAAAGGTGAGTTGGAAACATTAGTCTTATCAAGGAAGTCAATATTTACATTTGCTCTTTTATTGAGCTGAAGCTGAGTAATAAAAGTTTTACACACAAGACTAACAAGCTCCTGTTCAAACCAGGCAATGCTTGGAATCCCACAAAACAATATTTGCATCTGCTTCACTTAAATGCAAGTCTCCACATATTTTAAAATTGCACTCAAGTTAGTTGACAGTTATGTTTTCTGGCATATCGAGAAGCCGTTTTCATCTGAAAGTCAAAGAGAGATTTCAGAAGGGCCCCCGAGAACCCCATTTCTCTGCTCCTCTTTGGAATTGCCCAGCTCTGAGCTGGAATGGAGAAGGGGAAGAGCTTTCTTCTGAGGACTCCCCAAATAAGCTTTCTAACTACAGTTGAAGTTTATTACAAGACGTCCAATGACATCTTCACCCTAAGGGGCGGCTTTGCTAGTTTGACTCGCTGATGTGGAACTCTCTGCCAACTTGGCCAAGCTGGAGATGGTCAAGAGAATGAAGGGCTGGCCTGACTTTCAGTTCACCACAGACCCTCCATGCAAAGTCCATCTGTCCAGCTATCCCTGAATCTGTTCTGTTTTGCCTGGTGGAATTGGATGACCACAGCCAGGCCAACCTGGAAATGGCTTAACCACAAAACAAACATGTGAAGAAGCAGAGAAGGGGTACCTGAAAAAGAGCAGGACTCTCCAAGAGCCAGCTCAGTCTAGTGATGGAAGGCAACAGGCGAGAGGCCAGGCGACGATGATGTCAGGTCCACCAGGTGATGTCAGGTCCTGCTGTTCTGTTGGAGGGAGGGGGAGAAAGGTTCCTGGTATTCTTTGCATGCTTTCGTGTTTGCTGTAACTGCTTGGGAATTAGGGTGGGGGTCTGTCTTTGGAGAATAAACAGACTCCTTCCCAGCTAGTTCCAGCCTGGTTCCAAGGCCATCATGCCCTGAGGGTGACCTGTTATGTACCCAGCACCTCAGTGTTCTCATAACATCTCTGTGACATTATATTGGCTGCCGTGGGTCTGGTTAGGGGGGTTGGATTTGGGGGGAAATTAGTTGTTGTTCAATTCATCTTTGAAGCAGCTGATGAGGATGTCCTCTGGTCATTCGTTGAATCAGCACGCCAGTTCACGAAACTCCTCATGTACTCTCCCGCAGCTTGGCGACCTTGCCTCACGGTCCTGATGCAATCCCTCACTTTGCTGTCAGCCAGGAGATCCTTGAATTGATGGTGGAATGCCATATTGAAGCAGTGGAAGTTTCTCAGCTTGGGCACATTTGCATTGCGGAGTGTGACCATCCAACGAGCCATGGCTCCTTCCAGCTAGATGGTTTGGTCACAGGGGACATACCGGCAACTTTGAGCTTCACAGTGGCATCCAGGATGGAATGACCCCCTAGTGCTAGGGTTAGCATGGCTAAAGAAATGGAACCCCTACATGAACTGGAGAAGGGGGCTATTAAAAATCTGAACAGGCCCCTACCTCCTGTGAGCGGAGATAGCTTCAGAAGTTAACTGCCCCCCAGTCAACCTCTAAAATGGACGATGGAATGCCAGGCAGCATTCAAGAAGCTTAAGCAACTATTTGCAGCTGAACCAGTCCTCTGGCACCCTGACCCAAGACCCCCATTTGTTATTCAAGCCAACGCTAACAACATAGCAGTGGGCTATCCAGATTGAATTGTTATATTGCCTTCTAACTTCTATTGCTAATCAACTTGCCAATGAAAAGAGGGGTGGGGTGGAAAGTGAAGGGAGGAAACAGGATGCCAAGAACTGTGAGAGCCTTCAAAACCACAAGGTCATTACTGCAGGTTTTCAATGGAGAAGTGGTCTGTTACCATAACAAAAAGAAGTTTTATCATTGGACAATGTGAACACCCAAGTGGTAGGGACAAAGGAATCGCAGGGGACATCCCTACAACTAGGCAAGCTTTTGCACGGGAAAAACCCGAGCTTGTTTTGCTTCTTCAGTTCTGAGATGGTGTATCCAATAAAGTTTTACCTTTGGAGATTTAATTGCCCTGAGGATTCCTTTTGTGGGGCTTGGTGGCTATCTTCCAGGGGAAAAACCTCCTAGCCAATGCCCTGTCATGTATGCCTCAATACAACTGCCCAAAGACGGAAATAGTCAAACTTGTGCTCCCATCCCATTAACCAGCTGGCCAAGTGACTACCCAAGCGCAGGCGAAGGGGAGGTCTCTAATAGACAACAGAGTGGCTGCAGCCCTTAAGGCCACATTGAAAGAAGATGCGTGGTTTCAAAGTCACACAAATGTTTGCTCAGTCCAGGATGGACTGGCTTGGGTAGGGAGCAAGCTTTATGTACCAGAAACTCAAAGACTGATCTTTACGCATACTTAGATCCCTCAACTGTTCATCATTCAATTTATCTTCCAGACCTTTCATCGTCTTTGTTGCTCTTCTCTGCACTCCTTCTAGGGTCTTGATACTATCTCTCTGTTGATGCACTCCAGAACTGCAGCGGCTTTTATGGTGGCTACAGCACACTGCTGGCTCATACTAGGCCATCAAGATGCCTCTCACAGTTACTGCTGTTGAGCCAGGCACCGCTGAATTGCAGGATGATCAGGTTAGTTGCCAAAGTTGCCAAATGGGGACAGCTGAAGCAGGAAACAATAGCAACAAGACTCTGATCTCTCCTTCCTGGTGATGAATCTTTGACCTTTGTGATGAGTGCTGGAAATTGCCATAAAATGCCAGGCCTTATCTGACATGCAGATCAGAAGTGGGTGAAGAGCAAAGGCTGAAAGGGCTGCAGCTTCTTCAGGGCATAGCCATAAGTCAAGTGACTCAGGGATCTTTATTTTGCTCTGTTTCGCTTTTGCTCCAGAAAGTCACAAGGAAGTGTGTTGTTGTTGTTGTTAGCTGCGAAGTCGTGTCCGACCCATCGCGACCCTATGGACAACATTCCTCCAGGCCTTCCTGTCCTCCACCATCCTCTGGAGTCCATCCAAGCTCACGCCTACTGCTTCAGTGACTCCATCCAGCCACCTCATTCTCTGTCGTCCCCTTCTTCTATTGCCCTCAACCTTTCCCAGCATTAGGCTCTTCTCCAGTGAGTCCTTCTTTCTCATTAGGTGGCCAAAGTATTTGAGTTTTAGCTTCAGGATCTGGCCTTCTAAACAGCAGTCAGGATTGATCTCCTCTAGGACTGACCGGTTTGATCGCCTTGCAGTCCAAGGGACTCGCAGGAGTCTTCTCCAGCACCAGAGTTCAAAGGCCTCAATTCTTTGGCGCTCAGCCTTTTTTATGGTCCAACTTTCACTGCCATACATTGCAACTGGGAAGACCATAGCCTTGACTATACGCACTTTTGTTGACAGGGTGATGTCTCTGCTTTTTAGTGTGCTGTCTAGATTTGCCATGGCTTTCCTCCCGAGGAGCAAGCGTCTTTTAATTTCTTGGCTACAGTCCCCATCTGCAGTGATCTTGGAGCCCAGGAAAATAAAATCTGTCACTACCTCCATTTCTTCCCCATCTATTTGCCAGGAATTGAGAGGGCCAGATGCCATGATCTTGGTTTTCTTAATGTTAAGTTTCAACCCAACCTTTGCACTCTCCTTCTTCACCTGCAACAAGAGGCTCTTTAGTTCTTCTTCACTTTCTGCCATTAGAGTGGTATCATCTGCGTATCTAAGGTTGTTGATATTTCTTCCGGCAATCTTAATTCCTGCTTTTGATTCATCTAGCCCAGCCTTTCTCATGATGTGCTCTGCATATAAGTTAAATAGGCAGGGCGACAGTATACAGCCTTGCCGGATTCCTTTCCCAATTTTGAACCAATCAGTGGTTCCATGTCCAGTTCTCACTGTTGCTTCTTGACCCGCATATAGGTTACTCAAGAGGCAAATAAGATGGTCTGGTACTCCCATCTCTTTAAGAACTTGCCACAGTTTGTTATGATCCACACAATCAAAGGCTTTAGCATAGTCAATGAAGCAGAAGTAGATGTTTTTCTGGAACTCCCTAGCTTTCTCCATGATCCAGCGTATGTTGGCAATTTGATCTCTAGTTCCTCTGCCTCTTCGAAATCCTGCCTGTACTTCTGGTAGTTCTCGATCCACATACTGCTGAAGTCTAGCTTGTAGGATTTTAAGCATGACTTTACTTGCATGAGAAATGAGTGCAATGGTGCGATAGTTTGAACATTCTTTGGCACTGCCTTTCTTTGGAATTGGAATGTAAACTGATCTTTTCCAATCCTGTGGCCACTGTTGAGTTTTCCAAATTTGCTGGCAAATTGAGTGTAGCACTTTTACTGCATTGTCTTTTAAGATTTTGAATAGCTCAGCTGGAATACTGTCACCTCCACTAGCTTTGTTGTTGCTCAGTTTTTCTAAGGCCCACTTCACTTCACATTCTAGGATGTCTGGCTTGAGGTCAGTGACCACCTCATTGTGATTATCAGGGATGTTAAGCTCATTCTTGTATAGATCTTCTGTGTAATTTTGCCACCTCTTCTTGATCTCTTCTGCCTCTGTTAGGTCCCTGCCATTTTGGTCCTTTATCATGCCCAGTTTTGCATGAAACGTTCCCTTCATTTCTCTAATTTTCTTGAAAAGATCTCTGGTCCTCCCTATTCTATTGTTTTCTTCTATTTCTTTGCACTGTTCATTTAAGAAGGCATTCTTATCTCTTCTAGCTATTCTCTGGAATTCTGCATTCAATTGGGCGTATCTTTCTTTTTCTCCCTTGCCTTTCGCTTCCCTCCTTTCCTCAGCTATTTGCAAAGCTTCCTCAGACAGCCATTTTGCTTTCTTGCATTTCTTTTTCTTTGGGATGGTTTTGGTTGCTACCTCTTGTACAATGTCGCGAACCTCTGTCCATAGATCTTCAGGCACTCTGTCTATCAGATCTAATTCCTTAAATCTATTTGTCACCTCTACTGTATATTCAACAGGGATATGATTTAATTCATACCTGAGCGGCCTAGTGCTTTTCCCTACTTTCTTCAGTTTAAGCCTAAACTTTGCAAGGAGAAGCTCATGGTCTGAGCCACATTCAGCTCCTGGTCTTGTTTTTACTGACTGTATAGAGCTTCTCCATCTTTGGCTGCAGAGCACATAGTCAATCTGATTTCTGTGTTGACCATCTGGTGATGTCCATGTGTAGAGCCGTCTCTTGGGTTGTTGGAAAAGAGTGTTTGCTATCACCATCGTATTCTCTTGACAGAATTCTATCAGCCTGTGCCCTGCTTCATTTTGCACTCCAAGGCCAAACTTGCCTGTTATTCCGGTTATCTTTTGGCTTCCTACTTTAGCATTCCAATCCCCCATGATGATAAGAACATCATTTTTTGGTGTTAGTTCTATAAGGTGCTGTAGGGCTTCATAGAACCGGTCAATTTCATCCTCTTCAGCACTGGTGGTTGGGGCATAGACTTGGACTACTGTGATATTGAATGGTTTGCCTTGGATTCGAACTGAGATCATTCAGTCATTTTGAGGATTGTATCCCAGTATTGCTTTTCCTACTCTTTTATTGACTATGAAGGCTACTCCATTTCTTCTGAGGGATTCTTGCCCGCAGTAGTATACCTGATGGTCATCTGAATTAAATTCACCCATTCCTGTCCATTTTAGTTCGCTGATACCTAAGATGTCGATGTTTAGTCTTGTCATCTCTTGTTTGACCACGTCCAGCTTTCCTTGATTCATGGATCTTACATTCCAGGTTCCTATGGAGAGAACATCTTTACAGCATCGGACTTTCCTTTCACCACCAGACACATCCACAACTGAGCGTCCTTTCAGCTTTGGCCCAGTCGCTTCACTCTTTCTGGCGCTACTAGTACTAGCCCTCTGCTCTTCCCCAGTAGCATATTGGACGCCTTCCGACCTGAGGGGTTCATCTTCCAGCGTCATATCGTTTTGCCTTTTGGTACTGTCCATAGGGTTTTCATGGCAAAGATACTGGAATGGGTTGCCATTTCCTTCGCCAGTGGATCACATTTTGTCAGAACTCTCGGCTATGACCTGTCCGTCTTGGGTGGCCCTGCACGGCATAGCTCATAGCTTCATTGAATTACGCAAGCCCCTTCGCCACGACAAGGCAGTAATCCATGAAGGGGCAAGGAAGTGTGTGGGAGGCTAATAGGCTGCATTTTGCTTTTATGGTCCAGTTGGGCAAAGAGTCAGCAGGAATATCAGCTGACACCTCCTCAAATACTGGAAGACTGCTATCCTGTCACCCCAGTCCTTCTGTTCATTAGACTAGCCATACTCGGTTCCTGCAACCATTCGTTTTTGTCTACCCCACCGGGATTCCTAGACCCCTCTCATAGTTACTGCTCTTGAGCCAGGTATCACCTATTCCATTCCATGCATCTGGGTTTTTTGCCCAAATACAGGACCTTGCTTTTCTCACCTCTGAATTTCATTTTGTTGGATATGGCCCAGTGTTCAAAACTGAGAAGATCCTTCTGAATTTGAGCCTATGTTCTAAAGTGTTGGCTATTCCTCCTACTTTGCTGTTATCTGCAAATCTGATGAGGTCTTTTTCTATCCTCTCATCATGCGAAAAAAGGAGTGCTGTACTGCACAGAATGCCTGAAAATATTATTTAAATCATGCTGTTTGGTTGATTTTATTGGACAAATCCATTTCATTTTCTCCAGAGTGCCAGAAGTTCAAGTGATCCCCTGGCTGCCCCCTTTGAAATGTCCTTGCCTAAAGATGAAGGAGATTTTCTTCTCCTGAGCATCTGATAAGGGGGTGAGGGGGCATAATTCAGCCATTGTTTTGTGATTAATTATCTTTTCTCCTTTTGGTTACTGTTAATTAAACCAAGGAAAACATAAGAAAGACTAAGAGGCACGCAGGGAGTTCCAAGGAGATCTTTCCTTCAAGAGACATGAGCTCCTCCCTCCCTAGCTAGTCTCAAGGATGGATCAGCACCACTGGTCCACGGTTCTCATAACCAGCTTGGCCAAAAACTGCAATCCAACATTCCTGATGAACACTGAAGTGGGGAAACAAGAAATGGTGTTATCTTCTTTCTGCAATCATCGCCAATGTCCACTGCTGCTCTTGGCCATTTTCCATGACCTGACACATTAAACTCTGCTTATTTTAACTAGGTTCAGGACGGGTTGGGTTTTGGGCTTGTAGCAGAAGAAATGGCAAACTGAAGATGACTTCATGAAAAATGGAGCGGACAACTATGGTGGAATTAATAGACTGGTTCTTTATAATTCCCTTCCCCACAAGTCCTCAGACAGCTGCTCCTCTCAAGGAGATGCAAGAGTGAGTCTCCAAGGGGTGTGGAGCTCTGGGAGAGAGGGGAATTGCTCAAACCAGGTTCACATACTGGTCTAATCACTTTTGAAAGTCCCTTGTTTAATTGCTTTTCAACTTTTAGAATCTGGTGAATTTCCTTCAATTCTTAATGAAATAAAATTTACCTACAAGTTTAAGAACTTGACATTTTTTTAAATAAACAGCAAAAAGGTGATCAAAACTTTGATTTTAGAAAGTTAAAAAGGGACTAAGGGTACAGATAAATGAATTAATCATGAAGAATAGATCATGAAAGTGGAATAAGACAACATCACCACCAGAAGGATTTGTAGCTGGCTGGCAAACTGTACTCAATGAGTAGTCCTCAACGGCACTACATCCACATGGAGAGGAGTAAGCTGTGGGGTATCACAAGGCTCCGTCTTAGGCCCAGAACTCTTCAATATCTTCATCAGTGACTTAGATGAGGGAATTGAAGAGGAACTCATCAAATTTGCAGATGACACCAAACCGACAGGAGTAGCCAACACCCCAGAAGACTAACCCAGAATCCAAAAAGATTTTGACAAACTTGAACAATGGGCCCTATCCAACAAAATGGGTTTCAGTGTGGAGAAAAGCAAAGTTTTACATTTAGGCAGAAAAAAATCAAAGATATAAGTACAGATTGGGCGAGACCTGGCTCAAAAATAGTAACTGTGAGAGGGACCTTGGAGTCCTAGTGGACGATCACTTGACTATGAGCCAGCAGTGAGCAGCAGTAGCCAAAAAAGCTAATACAATCCTGGGTTGAATAAACAGAGGCACAGAATCAAGATCACATGAGGTATTATTACTGCTTTATAAAAGCCTAATGAGACCACACCTGGAATATTGCAGCCAATTCTGGTCACCACATCACAAAAAAGATGTTGGGACCTTGGAAAAAGGTCAGAGAAGAACAACTAAGATGATCAAAGGCCTGGAGACTAAAGCATATGAAGAACGGCTGCAGGACTTGGGTTTGGCTTGTCTAAAGAAAAGAGAAACAGGGGCGACGTGATAGCAGTATTCTAGTATCTGAGGGGCTGCCACAAAGAGGAGGGCATTAAATTATTCTCCAAAGCACCAGAAGGCAGGACAACAGTGGCTGGAAACTGACGAAAGAGAGAAGCAACCTGGGACTAAGAAACTTCCTAACAGTGAGGACAATTAACCAGCGGAACAGCTTGCCACCAGAAATCGTGGGTGCTCCATCACTGGAGGTTTTTAAGAAGAGACTGGACAGACGCTTGTATGATATGGTCTCCTGTTTGAGCAAGGGGCTGGACTAGAAGACCTCCAAGGACCCTTTCAGCTCTGTTCTGTTCTATTCTGTTCTGTTCTATTCCTGAAAGAATTTTGGAAAATGATTTCGATTTTGGTTAAAAAAATAAGATTTAAAAAGTTGGACACTAGAGGGAACTAAAATTTACAAATAAAGGAGAAGAACACAAATACAGAAAGAATCAAAATATTCTAACATTGAACGTACTGAATAGAATAGAGCTGGGAGGGGTCTTGGAGGTCTTCTAATGAACTCACAAATTAATATCTGTGTCTGAAAGATACTATGGAAAAAGATCATGTTTTAGCTAGCAACTTAGAACTTAGAATCATAGGGTTGGGAGAAACCTTGAAAGTCTTCTAGTCCAACCCCCTGCTTGGACAAATGGCTGTACAATCTTCTCTTGAAAGCCCCCAGGGATGGAGCACCCACAGCTTCTGGAGGCAGCTTCTGTTCCACTGAATAATTATTCTCAATATCAAGAAATTTCTCCTCAGTTCCAGGTTGGATCTCTGCTTAATGAGCTTCTTGTCCTTTGGAGAATAAGTCGACCCCCTGCCCTCTGGGACAGCCACTCAGTTACTGGAGGATGGCTATCAACCTGAGCGGAGGCGTTGAAGCAGTCCATGTCCAGGATGTGAGGGGTCTGCAGATATTTTCACAGCCCTCTTTCTGACTCCTGCAGCATGCAGGTCCTGGATGGAAGGCAGGGTGGTAGCAATTGTTTTTTCTGCAGTTCTAACTATCCGTTGAAGTCTGTGTCTGTCTTGCTTGGTCGCTGTGCCAAACCAGACAGTTATAGAGGAGCTAATGACAGGCCCAGTAATTCCTCTGTCCAACTGTCTCAGCAGCTCCTTGGGCAGTCTGAGCTCTCTGAGTTGGCGCAGGAAGAACATTCTTTGTTGTGCTTTTTTGATGATGTTTTTGATGTTAGGTGTGTTAGATAGGTTTGTTGTTATAGAAATGGCTAGTTTATATTACTATGTAAAAGTAAAAAGTTGAGATATTCTACTGCACCAAAGGGACCTGGAAGTCAGTGCCTTTTCTTTCTTTCTTTCTTTCTTTCTTTCTTTCTTTCTTTCTTTCTTTCTTTCTTTCTTTCTTTCTTTCTTTCTTTCTTTCTTTCTTTCTTTCCTTTGCCTTCCCTTCTCCCTCCCATATTTTCCCACTATTTTCTTTTTTTCTTTTTGTATTTTATATTATAAAGTAATTAAAAAAAGGAACAGGTCTTCTGAAAGGACAACCAGCTGGAAGGCATCTCTGAGGGAGGAGCAGGAGCAGGAGCAGGAGCCGCTCCCTGGAACTGATTGCTCCCAAAATGTAATCAGGTGACATTAGGAACATTCAGGCAGTCAGCCAAAGTCAGGAAGCTGGGAGTCTTGATGGCTACAAACTAATGGAGGAAGGTAGAGGGAACCTGTTGGTTGCTTTCCTACCAGGCATTTTAGAAGGATTCCATCCATTCCAGAAGATGATAGAGGAAGAGGAGGAGGAGGAGGAGGAAGAGGAAGAGGAGGAGGAGGAGGATTGGGGACTAGGAACGAAGTCACAAAATCTCGGAATGTAAGAGTTGGAGGGGCCCATCAAGACAATCTAGCTAAAGCCTTGCCCAGGCGGGAGGCTATTCCTGATAGATGGCCATCCACCCTCGGCTTGAACATCCCCATACCAGGAGGCTCCAGCTCCTTCTGAGATAGTCTGTTTCATGGGGGAGAATTTCTCCCTGTGAAGATTTCTGGCTGAAATTGCTTTGCAGTTGCATCCTGCTGTTGACTCCTGTCTAGCCTCTGTCATTCAGACCCTTGTTGAAGGTTCCACTGCAGAAAGTAGTCTTCCTACTCCTACATTCCTTCTATTTTTCCTACCAAATGAAGGCATTGGGCATCCCACCTTCTTTCCGTCAGTATGAGTATCACATCTATGCCCTTGGTGAGCCTGTTGGACCACGCAGGGCCTAGAAAAGAGCTCTAAGATATGCCACTCAAGGTTTCTTCCCAACTTGATGAGGACTCATTGCTGTGTACTCATTGAGACATGATTGTCCAATGACATCTGTATCTGCCTCGTGGTTATATTCACTACTGAACACTAGAAAGTACTGTGAGCCCCACACCCACTACTTAGGAGGTGAATACAGAATAGAATGCAGAATAGCTTCTAGTCCAGGGGTAGGCAACCTTGGCTCTTTTATGCTGGCTCAGGAATTCTGGGAATTGAAGTCCACGAGTCGTAAAAGAGCCAAGGTTGCCTACCCCCATTTTGTCCAATCCTCTGCTTGAGCAGGAGATCTTATATCATTTCAGACAAGTGGCTGTCCTGTCTTCTTGAAAACCTCCAGTGGAGCACCTACAACTTCTGGAGGGAAGCCATTCTCACTGGTTAATTGCAGGTGCCCCAGGTAAAAAAATAATGCTTATAGTTCTCTAGTCTGATAGTGCAAATGAACAAGAAAGGAATAGCATCAATGGTATCGTTGCCCAATCCATATCTTGTCATCTTTTCTTCCAGGATCTGACATCAAAATGGAAATAGTTTAAAGTTTTGAGGAGAGAAGACTAAAGCAGGATTAAGATGATCCTCAAAATCTGAAAGGGTGACACAAAAATAAAAGCCATAATCTTTTCTTCTTTCTTGTTCCAGAGAACAGCACATGGAGTAACAGATTTAAGTTAGTGGAATTGAAATTCTTGGGTTTGAAAGCCCTTCCCAACAATTCCGGATATTTGAATCTGGATCTCTGCATGGCACAGCAGAGGAAAGCTGATGACCAAAATAATTCTATACTTTTAGATGTTTCAAGACAGTACATTTTATTTCTGCAAAAGAGCGATAAGGGAGGAAGTTGCTAATGTGAGAACTAGCTGTGCTTAGGCCAAACAAATCTGCTGCACATTCATTGAGCAGATATTTCTGACTCTCAAGGCTGGGAAAAGAACATGGATGTCAAAAAAATGGAGGAAGTGACACAGAATTTAAACCTGAGAGTAGGCATGTGATATAAGCTTGATTTGTGTGTTCTGCAGTTGGCAGATTTTCTGCATATAAAAGATCTGCTTACTGTTTTAATTTTGCATTGCAATATAGCAACATAGCTGTATTTGGCTCTTCTGTTGTAGGTGCAGTCCTAAATGTGGGTCTACAGAATAAAGGTTTATTTTTGCACTTGAGGCAACGCTGATAACTGAAGGCTAAACAGAGCAATTGAACTTTGCAAGCCAAGGCAGAAAGGAGGAAGAGGCCTCTTTGTGACACAAGGAAACAATGTTTGCCATTTACCTTGGAATCTTACTAGTGAAAGGGCAAGAGTGAAAAGACTCAGGCAGCCAAATGGAAGTTATTCTCTGCAAACGGGCATCAGCTGTAATGTGTCACCTGGTAGGGCAGCTGGCCAAAATGCTGCCTCTGCTTGACCGTTGGCATTGCTGCCCATCTGCCAAGGTTGCTTGTGCTGTTGCTTCCAGCATCAGAGCCCCCAAATATCCAGACTTCAGAAGAGGCAATTTAATTTATGGTATGGATTTCTACGTATGTGTTCATTGGCAGCACAAATCTTTAACCTTTGGGAGTGTGGGATGCATGCCTTGAAGTGTGAATTTTTGTCTCAGGAGTGATGTGCAAGATGGCCAGAGCTAAGATTCTCTGTTTGGCCGAAGCAAACACTGACAACTAATGACATTTCCTCTGACATGAAAATATCAATGAATTAGAGGCATGTTAATGAGTTGTTATGAACTAACAATTAAAATTTGTGACAAAGTTAAAGCCAAAGGACAGAAAGAGTATCTCAAAATGTTTGAAGCAATTAATTCTGGATTTCTGATGGTTAACAAATAGTTTAAGGATCTAAAACAAAAGTTTAAAATTGAAGGCAAATCTAGAAATGATTTAGCCAACCATTTGTGTTATTTATCTATTTAGTGTATGGCATACAATGTCAGGAAAATCTACACATGCTAGAGACACAATGCAGTCCTGACAGCCTGGATTGTTAGTTCACTCTGTTTGGCGCTTGCACACCTATCTTTGGTGCAAAGCGAACTACTGTTACAACAGTTAGCTAGCAGTGTTTGAGTTGCTGACTCTTCCAGGCTCATGCGCCAGTCTCGCCTTGTCTCAGGCATCTGCCCAGGTCCAGCCCCGGCTTCCACTTTCTTGCACAAAAGGAATGCAGCTAGGTTTTCCACACTGACCTACTCGCAACGTTGCATGCTTTCAAACTGCTGGGTGGGCAGGAGCCAATGAGTGATAGGCTGCTGTGCTTGATGAGCCTTTTGCTGTTCTACAGGTTGGGAGCAGGAACTCACCTGGCCTCCCTTGCCAGACTGGCAACTTTCACACGTGGTTCCCATGGGCCACAGGGCAAACTGCTGGCTGAGCGGCTGAGCAGAGGAAGTCCTTCTGCCTCTGAAATGCATCCAACTGGGTTGCCTTCTGGGCAGTCACTCCTGCAGGCTTCAGGAGGGAGGGTCCAAGGTGCAGGGGGTGCTTGAATATGTGCCAGCCACTGGCTTCTGTCCAAGCCCAGGGACAAGGGCAGAGACGTTTGCCCTTGAAATTTGAAACTCAATCAAATCTGCAGATGACACCAAGCTGGGGGGAATAGCCAGTTCCCCAGAACATAGTTTAAAGATCTAGAAGGATCTTGACAGACTTGACCACTGGGTCTATCTAACAAAATGAAATTCAATGTAGAGACAAGTAAGGTTTTACACTTAGGCAAGAAAAACTAAATACACCGATACAAAAGAGGTGGTACTTGGCTCAACAGCATAACTGTGAGAGAGATCTATGTATCCAGGTGTATCACTACTTAATTATGAGCCAGTGATGTGCTACAGCTGCCAAAAAAGCCAATGCAGTCCTAGGCTGCATCAGCCGAGGGATACCATCAAGATCGCTGAAGTATTATCACTGCTTTATACTGAACTGGTGAGACCACATTCAGAATACTATGTCCAGTTTTAATCACCATGATACAAAAAAGATGTTGAGATTTTGGACCGAGTGCAGAAAAGAGGAACAAAGATGATTAGGGGACGCGAGGCTGAAACCTATGAAGAATGGTTGCAGGAATTGAGAATGGCTAGTTAATGAAAAGAAGGACTAAGGCTGACATGATAGCAGTTTCCAATATTTGAGGGGCTACCACAAAGAAGACCGGGGGGGGGGGGGGTCAATCTATTTTCCAAAGCATCAGAAGGCAAGACAAGAAACAATGGATGGAAACTAATCAAAGAACAACCTAGAATTGAGGAGGAATGTCCTGACAGTGAGAACAAACAAGCAGTGGAAGAGATTCCCCCGGAAGTTGTAAGCGCTCCATCACTGGAAGTTTTGAAGAAGAGAATGGACAGCCGTTTGTCTGAAATGAACTCTGTTATTCTGTTAAGAAATGTTTCCACATTTGCTGTTTTCATTGGAACAACAGCTGTTCCCTTGACTAGAACATAGAACAAAGAATAACAGGATTGGAAGAGACTTGAAGGTCTTCTAGTCCAACCCCTACTCAAGCAGGAGACCCTAGACTAGTTTTGTTTTTTCTTCTTCATATTTTTTTTGCAAGATAAAAATGATGCAGATTTTAAAAAAGAAGCAAGAAAGAATAATAAGTAAAAAAGGAAATAAAAAGGAAATAGAGAAGAAAAAAAAGAGAAGAGAAGCAGCTTCCAATCTTTTTCACAGCAGTTATAAATGCATTAATATTTCCTTTTCATAAGCTACCCTTTCTAATCTTCAAACCCATAAATCACCAATTAATTTTTCTCTTTTTTCAGCAAAAAAGCCAATAAAGGATTTGCAATCGCTGATAAACATAGTTCTTGATCTTTCTCTAATCAAACAAGTTAATTTTTCCATCTCTGCTAATTCTGTCATCCTCGCCGTCCATTCCTCTGTTGTGGGTATTTCACTGTCTTTCTATTTTTATGTATATAATAGTCATATATAAAAATAATTTTCTGTGGCTCTTTTCTAATTGGCTCTCCATTAATCTCAGCAAGAAAAGTTCTGATTTCAGCTCAATGCTCATCTTAGAAATTCCTTATTACAGATCTCTATTTGCCTGCATCGGCCTCTGATATTCAACTTTTATTTCTTCCATCTTCTGATCAGTCTACTGACTTGTCTTCTATTTTCTGTTCATTCTTTGTTCATTCTTTCTAACCATCTGTTGGAGGCTTTCTACTTGAGAGTTTATGTTATGAATTTCTTGATTTATTTTATCAAAGTTGTCTTTTGTCTCCTTGTATCTTTTTTGTGAGAAGAGATTGCCTCTTGGATCGCTTGTAATGCCACTTGCATTTCCTTCTGAAAGTTGTTACATTTTTCTTGGTGAAGCATTGATCCGATTGATCTCTGATATACCGGGCTTGCTGAGGTGGAGGATGGGGCTGAAGGTGCTTTCTTATCAGTTTTAGCTAAATTCAGAACACTCATTTTTGTTTCCGTCGTCTGCAGATGATGACCACCCAACCATCCTAGGAATACTCTCCAAAACCCTAACCATATAAAGGCCTCCCCAGGATGTCCTTTCTTCCAAAGCCTCTGGAACAATAGGTTATGAGGAGAGGCTGCCTCCAGCCCTATCCAGCCTCCAGAAGCGCCTCTGGCTCTGCAGCTGAGTAGTACCCCTCAGCCCAGTGCCAGGAAAATGGAGCCTCCTGCACAAAGAATTGCAGAACCTAACAAACCTGAAATAGAAGAGGAAGCTGTGAAACCTGTCAAATTTGCTCTTGGGAAAAGCTCTGATGGGAAATTCCCCTGATAAATTGAAGGAAGCCACAGATGTAAATAAATAAATAAATAAAGGGGGGGGGAGGAAGTTACAAGGAAAAGAGCCCCCTCCCCTCCCCCATGAAGAATCCCCAATCAACGCCTTTAACCTGCTAGGCTGGTGGCTCATTACTAGGATGATAAAAGATGCTCTGTGAGTGAATTGTCTGCTTCGGGTGGTTTGTGTCTTGACCAGGACAAGGGCCCAAACTCCCAAGCTCTGCGGGTGGGATGGAAGAGGGAAAATTAGGAAGCACCTTAATTAAAAAGTGCTTTCTAGCAAATCTAAGCAATAGAAGCCCCACTTTTACCACATTAGGGTTTTTTTTAACTGATCTGTTAATTAACAAAAAAACCCGTGTCTCGGTCTGTCCTTTAAAAATATTAAAGGAAGCACAGACAGTATCTTATTTTGAAAAATGTGTGTCTTTGTGTTTAATGACATGCTTTCTGGATTTCCTCTAAAAATGCAAGCACCAATGAGGTCCAGCCTAAGTACGCCAGAGATTCTTTGATCTGGACTAAGAATTCTTGCCCAGAGTCACTCTTGAGAGTGGGATGGGTGGCACATCAATTTCATAAATTATGCAGTAAAGAAATAAATTTTCTTTTGCAAGATGCAGCCGGAATCATGCAGCTTAAACATGGTGTTTTGTACAACCATGGCACTGAACTAACCTATTTTCTGGCTCCCAAAACTAACCACATGTCTTCGATTTGGATAATGTGCTGAGATACCCCCCCACCCCCATAAAACAAGGGAGAGAAACCTGGGATTCTTTAGGACTCCTTCACCAGCAGGGGCCACAGGAGGCGGGTGCACTCTCCTCCATGGAGCATAAAGTAATTTGTGTCTAGGTGTGATTGTCTGCTCCCTACTCTTATCTATGGGTGTGTGTGTGTGTGCGTGTGTCACCAGAATGTGATCACTGGTGCGCTTATTGTCCCTAGATCAAAGAGAATCCCTTGCCTACCACCTGATCCCTGCCCTGCCCTGCCGGCAAAGCGACAGGTGCAATATTACCACCATTTATGGGCAAAGTGATGCTCATTATATGGTTAGCAATTTGTTTGAAAATGAACTGTCTCAAAGGTCCTTTATTCAAAAGGAAACTGGACTGCTTTTTCCTTGAAGATGTTCCTTCTGAACATCTGAAGAACTGAAGAAGTTTCTTGGATGAGAAGTGATACATTCTCAAGGAAAAAAAACACAAAAAAGTCCAGTTGCCTCTTGAAAAAGCACCTTTTGGACAACCGTGACCTGGATGACTGAGAATCTCCATAGACAAAATGAATTGTTCGTTTTAGTAATCAAACTTGGGGTAACATAGCAATAATAAAATATTTTATACCAATTTTCTCTAGGTATAATATTCAAAATAATTTAATGTTCTTCCAATTTCCATTGTTGCATCTTGATTACTCTATGGGAAGTCAGTCCCTCCCTCCCCTGAGAAAGAAATATTTTGGGGAATATTAAAAAGGCAGAATAAATTTCTCCAAAGGAATAATGGAGAAGCTCTTAAAGAAAGGCGGAAAACTTTTCACTCCCTCCCAGCCAGAAACTCAGTAGAAATCAGGTCTGTAGAAATGCAAATTCAATAATCCTTTCAGAAAGGTTGGAGCCAGGAAGCTAGAAGCTGATGAGATTAGAAAGACAAAGACCCCTAAAATCTACATACCCCACCCAAACTCTTAAAGATATGACTTTGGGGACACAATAGGATTAACCCACCAATATCAGAAAGGCACACTGAACCTCCAGTCCAAGTTCATGCCACAGGAACAGGAATTCCAAACACAAAAGCCCAAGAAGGTATAAAAACCCACCACTCCCAGCAACCTGTGGTCAGCTGCTCCAGAGCCTCATGTCTTGTGATTTTGCTCTTTAAGAAACTACAACCTTCTTTCCAAAGCAGTCTCCATTTTGTTTATTCCTGGCTTGAACCAGACTCTGATGAAGACTTTTCTTTCAACAACTCCATTCAAATTGTACCCCCGTTTAATTAGTTAGAATAGGTATTTGTTCAACTTCTGAGGGCTACTTCATCAAAAATCCATCAATAGTGTATAGCCCAACAAGTGCCTAAGTCATATATTGCAACATTTTCAATCCAGGAAATTGTCTCAGTATTTTCCTTAGTCATAATGTTACACTGAAATGATGGACACATGCTCTTGATCTTTATGCAATACGAAAATTAAATTTAGCAGCTCACAACTAGAACCAGAAGATTTAATATGCATCAAATGTCAAACATTTGGGAAATAATTCAACTAATTCACATGAGATACCAGATTACCCCAAAGGACTGTGGCTCCACAGGAACTTGACCCAAAGTGTGTTTGTATAGCTTTGCTAAAATTCAGTTTCCCCAGATCCAGGAAATCTAATCTGTACATAATGTAAATATCTTAATTCAGTAAAATGTAATGACAAATGCATTTTGTATTTGTCAGGGCCAACTTCAAAGCCTCATCCCAAGAAAGTAGAACTCATGGAAGCAGTTTCCTACAAAAGGATCTTTTATTAGGAGAAGTTGATAGCAGGCATAATAGACAGGATCTGAGGATTTCCCACTCAGATCGATAGGTTTAAGTGTCCCAAGCGAAACCTCACCCTGTAGTTCATTCGGTCAGTTCAAACAGGCCAATCCCCAGGTGCCAGGTTCCTAGTGGGAAAAGGGGAAATAACATCAGGCCATCTCCACTGCAGCGACGATGTTTTGGCGGCTCTTCACACCTTCTCTTGGGAACATGGAGATAAACCAGTTGCCGGAGGTTACATTCCTTTAGTTCCCACCCACCCCTTTGCTAGCTGACATCAAGGGGAGGAAAGTTCACAGAAGAAATATGCAGGAAAGCAAAGTGTTACATTGTAGCAATAGAGGAAATCAAGGCAATAAACCACAAGCACTCCCCCCCCCCGCCCCCAGGGGTATGGCAGAACCCAGGAAGAGAAGAGAAGAGATTCGGGTCAGGATGAAAGAGAGCAGAAAAGGAATGGGTTAGGAGGGGGAAGGGGAACCCTGTAGATATGGGTTCTGACAGTATTTGTCAGATTTCAACCAATCAAGGTGGCTCCTGATCCATGGAGTATAAAGTTTTTTGTAAGTCATTTAATCCTGCATGGGGTCTGGGAGAAAAATAACATTGGCTGTGTTCACACTTCATGTTAATGTATTCACTGGGTTCTGGCTTCGTGTGTTGTGTGAAGTCAGCTAATAATGATTTATTCAGCAAACCATGGCTAGGTAAATATAATCTTAACTGAAGGAGGGATGATTGTAGTGAAGAATGGTTTTTCTGGCAGGAGAACCCAAGGCAGATTTTGTGAATGTGATTGTTTTGTTGTGGCTCTTCTTGCTGCCAAACATTAGACTCTTTTTCAAGGATTCAGTGGCTGCCACTGTCTCCTGGCTGTGGAAAGGCAACTGGCGCAATGAAAGGATGAGGCAACCAGAACTTCTCCTTTGGGTTTCCCCCATGGCTGAAAAAAAGCCACAACTTGCATTTCTTTTGTGATTAACTTCTCAGTCTTTCCCCTGCAAGCAGGGGATAAGAGGGCTTGGGAGCCTTCAGCCTCTTCTTTTCAAAAGGCATGCTGGAACCAATTATGGGTTTCAGTGAATCCTAGGACTGTAGAGCTAGAAGGCACCAGTGGGATCACGTAGTCCAGCTCTCTGCAGTGTGCAGAAAAATCCATTTGTAGCATTGTCAAGACGCCCAATCTCTTTTTAAGACTTCCAGGGATGGAGGACCCACAACTTCCAAGGGAGACTGTTCCACTGGTGATCAGACTTTTCCATCAGGAAGTTTTCCCTATACAGTATTTGAATTAAATGTTATACCTGTTACTTCTGGTGCCTGGAAAATAATTCTTACCAGTTTTCCAGTGGCTTCCCTTGAAGCGCCTAAAGTTTACCTGGTATCAGGTCTCCCCTCCATCCTCTTTTCTCTAGAATGAGCATCTTTGATTCTTTCAGACTGTCCTGAAAGGGCAGGTCCTGTTTCACCTTCCTCGCCTTTTCTAAACCTGTTCAAGCCTGCCAGAATCCTTCCAGAAATGTGCTGTCCAAATTGTGCAGGGTGGTCCAGAGATGGCTTCCCCAGTGCAGGGAAGAGGTACCTTGTCCGCACAGGTACCTTGTTCCCATGTGCCTATTATTCCCGGAAGCTGTCGGAGGAGAGGAATTATACAATATGGGCCAAGCTGTTGGTGGTCAAAGTCGCCTTTGAGATGTGGCAGTGCCATCTGGAGGGGGCCTGCCACTAAGTTGAGGTCTAAACCATTATAACCTAGAGCACCTATGGACTGCCAGGATACTGAACCAGTGACAGGTGCAATGGTTGCTGTTTTTCACAAGGTTCGACTTTAGGATGACGTATGCCCCTAGTGAGTGGAACCGCAAGCCTGAGTTCACCCGTACTTCATTGCCCATGTGTTCCAGCTGCACGGGTAGTATCCAATAGTGGTGTGCAGTTTATGCTGCATTTCCAGGAGATGGTACTACTGTAATGGAACCAAAAGTCCAGGCGTGTATCTCTTTGGCCCATCCCATGGAAACTAATGGGAGCACAGAGAGAGTGAACACCATCATGTCACAGTACCTACGATGTTTCAACAACCAGCAGCAGGAGGTGCTGGCATTGGTGGAGTTTACCTAAAATAACCCCCAGCATGCCTCCACCAGAGTGTTACTGTTTTTCATGAGCTCTTCTCATTGGCTCCTACAGACTCCCCAGTACCTGCCGTCAATAATTTCCTCCAAGTGTTGCAAGCTGTGCACCAAGTAGTGAGAAGCCACCTAGAGAACCAAGGTGGGAGTGAGGCAGAGGCTGCTTGTGTGCAGAAAACCCCAGGTAAATGCAGAGAGGCCATTTTGTGTATGCTAACTCCATTTCACATAGGTCAATATATTTATTTATTCAAAAGATTCTTTTGAGAGCCTATTTCAGAACACCACTCTGGGGAGCTCACAAAAATTAAACCACAAAAAACCCACAAAAGCAATTCATAAACACAAAGATGAAAATCTTGGTTTTGGCTGTTCTGTGTGCCGTGGTCTCTTCTGCCAGCAGCGTTTCCTTGTAGAAGGTCCTGATTAGGAAGCTGAGTGGTGAGGGTCCCCCTCCCAGCCCAAAGGACAGGAGAAAGGGGAGCTGGCACTGGTCTTGATGGGGTTAGGCGGGGGGGGAGAGAGGGTGGATGCCAGGAGGGCATCTTCCTCACAGGGGATTGTGGGCACTGGGTGAACACAGCCCTCCCCTGCCCCCCCCATTCCCTTGGCTCTGCTTTGGGATATCCAGCCCTCTCCGTGGATTTTTCTCTCCCTGAGCTGTCCCTTTGATAGGGTTTTGTGATGGCTACACTTGAATCATATTAAAACACAAACAGACAAACCCTGGGAGGAGGATGAGAATTCTAATGGTAGAAATAGTCAACAACAACAACAACTTTATTGATTAGCCCTTGGGCCATATCAAAGTGCAAAGTTCCAGCAACAAATTGTTACTAAAATTTGATAAAGGCAATTTAAAATGGAATTTGATAAAATACAATTTAAAATGGAATTTGATAAAATACAATTTAAGATAAAATAGTAATAAAATACAATCTAAAATGAAATTGTAATAATGTACAATAATTTAAGATATAGATAAAATATGATAACATTATATTTCGGAGTCGCCTTTACAATCTACCCCAATCAGTCCTACATATGCAGATCTCAACCAGATCATTTTGTTTAAGTACTGTGCTACATTAAATGTTATTTTCAAGTTTTGGCCAGACATAAGGTAAGTTATTTTGCTGTGGGGATCCCAATGGGTCATTCGTTTGGTATATAGACCAAGATACCTATCTCTCACCCTCTTATACAGGCAACAGTCAAATAGGATGTGAGCCAGGTCCTCTACCTCTGCCGCTCCGCAAATGCAGAGACGCTCATTGTATGGTATAGCATGAAATCTCCCATATCTGAACATTGTGTCAAGCTGTTCGAATCTTGCTCTCGTAAATATCTCCCTAAGATGTTTTGGGAATCGTAACTTCAAATAACTGTCTACTTGAAAAGTATGTTTGTATTTACTCAGCCATTTCAAGTTACCCACCTTACTAAGGATAGCTATATCAGTTTGTGCTTCTATATCCTTAATTCTTTGGGCAACTCTTTTTTTGGATTGTTCTCCTGTTACGCAAGAGACGGGAAGGCCACAGCTTCTTACAAAATTTGTTAGTTTGGTGATCCAGGAGATTTGTGATTTGTAGTTTTATTTGCTCTAGTAGGCATAATTTGGGGAGTCTATCAGTCTCCATTTCATTAGCTAGTCATTTCTAGCTAATTTATCAGCAACAGGAAAGGAAGAGTTAGCCCAGAATCAATTGCTGGCCTGATGTGAGTTCCTTGATAAGGCTATCAGGCAGCTTTCCAGGAACTGTACATCAAGAATGAGAGCCAAAATGGAAACCTCTAAAAGCAAAAGAAGGTTTTTCAACAAAATGTGGTTTCCCTGCTAAAACCAGCTAAGCCAGTCCTACAATATTAAAAATAATAGTGAAGGGGGTTTTGCTTGCTGCCGATTTAGAAAGTTTGAGAAACATTTGGATCCCCAAATAAATGATTTTCATGCATGCTTATAAAATACTTCCCCTGGTAATTCTGTCTTTCCTCTTTAGGGCAAGCCACCCAATTCTCTGCGGTTTAGTGTCCTTCCCCATTCTCCTCCTTCATCCTCCCCCCCCCCATTGGGGCCACTGTTATTCCCAGCAGCAACAAAAGGTAGGATTTTTGCTGCTTTGGCAGTGCCGACTCTTTCTGATTCTCAGTCGAGGGAAACAGTGTCAGGGCAGGAGAAGTTTCAAGCCGATCAAGCAGCTCTCCTGGGTTTGCATGGCACTGGATCCCCAGAGTGGGTCCTTGGAGAAGCTGGGATGCAGCTGATTCTCTTGTCACAAGTTGCAGAGTTCCCTGGCCTGGCCTGCATTCAGGAAGGTCATGTCAGGATAGCGTCTTCCTTCCTGCGCTCTTCTGCCCAACAATCTAATCTCCCTGGGGTGGAATTAAGAGCGCAGCATCTCGGCTCTGCTTTAAACCGCTTTTCTTTCCCCTGCTCATTCCATTATGGCCAAGACAGCCCCACCCCACGTGTGTGCTTCAGGTCACGTCCCTCCTCAAAGAGAGGGGATGGGGCCCCACTGGGTCACTGACTCAGCCTGCGGGGGGAGGGCTTCCGCCTCACCCTTTGCTCCTTCTTCCTCGGCTATTGCATCCCTTCCCACCTGCTCCACATCCAAACTGAAGTCAGGTTCATTCACACAATGACCAGCAAAAAGGTGTCCAGGTTGTTCTGCTGCCGGCTGCAAGAGAGAGTTCTGCCCGTGGCAAGGCTCTCCCGTCTCACCAGGTCCAGAGCTGAGGATCTGCTTTGGGAGCAGAATGGGGAGCAAAGGCAGCACACACCCCTCCCCCAGTCCTTGCTCTGGGTTCAGGGTAAGGCCAGATGGACAGTTCGAAATACAGTAAAGGGTTGGAGTGACTGTCAACCACTACTAAAAACAGTTGGCCCTGGAATGGCCCTGCATAGTCGATGTGGATGGGGGACCAGGGTGTGTGTGTGGCCTCCCACCGGTGCACTGGTGTGTGTGGCATTTCTGGCCTGGATCTCTGGCATGTGTAACAGGCCTTGACCCGTTCCTCAATGTTCTTGTCCAGCCCTGGCCACCAGAGGTAACTTCTGGCCAGAGCCTTCACCCTGACCACCCCCGGGTGACTCTCGTGTAAAGAGTCCAATACCCTGGCCTGTACTGCGGTGGGGATGATGACCCTGCTACCCCAGAGGAGGCAGCCCCTGTGCGTGGAAATCTCATTGCGTCTGGCGAAATAGGCCTGGAACTCAGGCCCCGGGGATTTGTCCTGCCACCCCGTGCAAACCCACGAGTATACCCTGCCCATGATAGTGTCTGTGGCTGTGTGGCTGGCAATGTCCTTGGCATGAACTGGATACTCTGGAAGTTCCTGCATGGCTAGGATCTGCATGGCTGGGGCCGGGTCTGGATCAGGGGTGTCTAAGGGTAGCCTACTTAGACCGTCTGCGTGGCCCATCTCCTTCCCTGGCTCGTGCACCAGCTTGCAATTGTAGGCTGCAAGGAAGATGGACCACCGGAGCATTCTGGGGGACAGAATTTGGGGGGGTCTGCCTGTCTGTGGTGAACAGGCCCAGGAGAGGTTTGTGGTCCGTGTAGACAGTGAACTCCCTGCCATACAGGTAATTGTGGAATTTCTTGATTCCTGCCACGATTGCCAGGGCTTCTCTGTCAATTTGGGCGTAGTTCCTCTCTGCTCCAGACCGCGTCCTGGAATAGTAGGCTATGGGGATTTGCGCCCCGTTGGGCTCAAGGTGACTGAGTACTGTGCCCACACCGTAAGGGGATGCATCGCATGCGATGCAAATGGGCTTGGACTCGATGAAATGGGTTACTGTGGATTTATCCGACAGTAATGTTTTCAAGGCCCTGAAACTCTGGTTGTGGGCGGTAGTCCAGACCCATGCTGCCTGCTGCCTGGTAGAAATTCAACAGACCCAGGAATGCCTGTAGCTCTGCCTTGTTCTTGGGTGTGGGTGCTAGTTTGATGGCCCTCACCTTGGATTCTGTGGGGTGGATTCCCCTGGCATCTACTCTGAATTCCAGGAATTCTGTGGAAGGAACACCTATGCTGCATTTCTCCCTCTTGAGTTTGAGTCCAGCTGTGCGCAGTCTGGACAGCACCTCCCTGAGCCTACCTGCCAGTTCCTCTGCTGATGCTCCTGCAATCAGGATGTCATCAAAGTAAGGGCGGACTCCTGGGATGCCCTTGAGTGTCTTCTCCATAACTTCCTGGAAGATGCCTGGAGCAACACTGACTCCAAACTGCAGCCTGTTCACCCGGAATGCCCCCCTGTGTGTTACTATGATTTGAATGTCAGCTGTTGCCCTAGTAATCTTGAGTTGCTGGTACGCCTGCGCAAGATCGAGCCTTGCAAAGATGGCGCCGCCTTGGAGGGAAGCGAGAACGTGGCTGACTGTGGGGACCGGGTAGGCGTGCGGGTTCAGGGCGCGGTTCACCGAGCACTTATAGTCGGTGCAGATCCTTATTTCCCGGTTGGATTTGAGGGGGGTTACGATGGGGGTTTCCCACTCCCCCCCATCTACGGGCTCTAAGATTCCCTGGGCCACCAGCTTATCCAGTTCGCGCTCGATTTTGTGTTTGAGCACGAAGGGGACTCGCCGCGGCCGGACCCTAACGGGGGGAACGTTCGAGTTAAGCTTGAAAGATATGGGGGGGCCTGTGTACCTGCCTAACGACCCATCGAAGACGTCTGCGAATTCTTTGCAGACGGCCTCAATGGAGTCCCCCTGGATCCGATGGATCCTGGAGACTGTGATTCCCAGGGCCTCAAACCAGTCTAGCCCGACCAGGCTGGCTCTTCGGCCCTCTACCACTACAACGTCCAGGTGCCCTTCACGATCCTTAAACCCCACCGAGACGGTAGCCTCCCCCTTTACCTTGACCGGCAAATTCTGAAAATCGGTCAGGGTTAAATTTGTAGGCCGTAATTTAATCCGCTGCTTGCTCCGGCTAGTTATGTAGTTAAGGGTCTCGTCTGAAATGATCGAGACCACTGATCCGGAGTCAAGCTCCATGCTGCAAGGGATGCCTTGCAAGCAGATTGTTAATCTAATTTTGGGTTTGAGCAGCTGGCGGCTACCCGTGTGGTTAATGGCCAGCCAGCTCTCAACGTAGTCAATTTGCATTTTGGATGGGGCCCCAGTACCTTCGAACGGCGGTTCCTCCGGTTGCAGCTTGTGGATCTTCTCTCGGGGGCAGCAGCTACGACAGACCGCGGCTATGTGGCCTGTTTTCTTGCAGGCCCGACACGTGGCTGACCGGAACTTGCAGAGGCTGCGCACGTGGTTCCCACCACACCCTGCGCACCTCTTGGCGGCGTTGCTGGGAGGCCTAGGCCGGTCTGGGCATTTGGCTCGCTGGTCGGGGGCCGACTTCCGCTGGAGGAGGTCGATGTTTAGCTCATCCTCAGTTGTGGTGACCTGCTGGTGAATGCTGGCCGCTTGGCTCCCGGGCCGGGTCTCCTGGACTGCCTGGACGGCTCTGCAGGCTGCTTCGTGGGCCAGGATGGCGTCCTCGGCTTCTTGGAGCGAATCCTCCTCATTCTCGAACAGGCACTCTTGCAGCCGCCTGTCCCGTAGGCCGCAAATCAACCGGTCCCGTAGCCGCTCCTCCAAGTTGGAAAACCTGCAGGCAACAGCAGCTTCTTGTAGAGCGGCGAGGAATTCGGCACCGGTCTCGTCAGGGCGCTGGTCCCTTTTCTCGAATTGTGACTTCACGGCCACCTTGGAACGACGGGGCCTGAAATGGCCACGAGGTCCCGGTACACGACGGTGTTGATGGCCTCCGAGGCGAACAGGTTCGTGGCGATTTCCAGGAGAGCAGGTCCCCCGAGGCAGAGCAGGGCTGCCGCCTTCACGCCATCCTCCGAGATTTGATTGAAGCGCATATATAGCTCAGCATGAGCCAGATACCGGGCCCATGTCTCAGGGTGGTGGACGTCGAATTCGTGGGGTTGTCCGGTCTTTGCCATCGCTGCGTGGCTTAGGTCGCGATTTGCGGTTGTGGGCGCGGTGCGGCGCGGTGACTGGCAGAATCTGGTTGGCTGGCGGTCGTGGGGGGAAGAAGGAAGGAAAATGCCTTTTCCTTCAGGTCGCGGAGCGTTTCCCCAGTAACTTCAGCTCTTGGTCGGCAGCAATCCCATTCTCGTCGCCACTATTGTATAGTGGGTCCGACGCAAGGAAGAGACGCCAGCCAGAGTGTGAGTTCAGCTCTTTATTGGAGGGGGGTAGAGAACTGAGGAATGAGGGTTACCTGGCCTCCTTAAATACCCGGCCAGGTAAGCTGACAGCCAATGGGGTTGGCCCTAGGTTTCCCGTCGAAACTGGGTTTCCCGCCGAAACCGTTCAGGCCAACGCCCCCTGGTGGCTGTTGCTATGCAGGTGCCTGCATACATAACACAGTCTACCTCTAAATGCCACATGTTGGGAACAACACTTGCATGGCTGCTCAGCAGCTCCCCAGAACTGACCAGAGTGGAAACAAGACAAAACCTTGCTCTGGTTGGGCAGGACCGTGTTTTACTCTCTTTAAGTCTTATTAAGACTTAAGTATTAAGTCCTTATTTCCTTTAAGTCTTATTAAGCTGGGGCAGCTGGTCTTCCTCGTGGATCCATGCTGAAAACCGGGGCTGCCTTCAGACAGCAGTGTGGTGGGATGTAGCACGTTTCCTCCCCATTTATGGTCAGTGGAAAGAAAGGAAAAACCAATGATGAAAGAATCTGGGGTGGCTTCAAGGTTTTGCACAAGGGGTCTCCGTGACAGATGCCCCCAAATTAGCAACTACCACCCTTCCTTAGTATTTTGATGATGACATGCTGCTCTTTCACTAAAACCACTGAAATACTGCAATCCATCACAGAACTGGCAGTAATTTTTTTAAAAAATTCCTAGGTTTCAGTTCCTAGGTTGTGTTGTCCTGCAGATGCTTCAGTGAACAGTTGTTGTTTCCCACAGCCAGCGTGAGAGCCAGGCAGTGACTACCCAAGAGGAAAAGCCACAGCTGTGGCGCCCGATGTCCCTTCTCAGCCTCCCTCATTGCCCAGAGGTTGGATTCAATGCATACAATCCTGTCTGCCTGTGCATCACACTCAGCCTCGCCCAGCTGGTGACCTCAGCCAACCGTTGCCAGCTTCTTCATAAATGCTCCCAGAGCTGTCTTTTGCTCACGCCTTCCTGAGCTGGAAGACACCAGGGCAGCTCCAGATCACCTGCAGTTGCTACCAAGAAATTGGACAGGATGGATGCCAGGGAGGAGACCAAGAAGCAGGAAATCTTTAATCAGGTAGGTTTTTAGAAGAGAAGAGATCTTTCCTATTTTTTCCACAATCAGCTAGACTTCAACTTCAATGTTAACCGTGCTTACGGTGATTATTTGCCCTCAAGTTGGTGTTGACGCTTAGCAACCACATGGAAACCACATTTTCTTTGCGATGATGATCCCTAAACTGCTCTTTCAGGTCTTCTAAGAGAGCCTCCATCACCACAGCACCTGCCCCTGGCTGCTGGTCATCCTCTTCTTCTCTTTTCCTCCCCCTTTCCAGAGCTGGGTCTTCGCACAAAGTAGGATACTGTAGCCGGGCCATTTGAGCCTCAAGTGAAAACTCTGGGTCGATTAGTCCGTTGGTTTTCTTGGTCATCCTTCGCAGTGTTCTCAGTGCTCTTCTGCAATGCAAATAGTGTCAGCATGATTTTTTCCCCCTGCTTCAAGGTCCAACTTGTGCTTTCATGGTGTACCGCAGAGAATACCACGACCTGCATGATTCGGATCTTTGTGGGGATGGAATCCCTAGTATGATCTATGTTGTTTGCTTAGCTAGTATTCTGTGACTATCACTAAATGTTTCATCTTATGATTTATGATTAAGAGCTGTATTTTATGATTTCTGAATCTATTTTCATATGATTATTATTATTATTATTTTTAATCCCATTTATATCCCGCCCTTCTCCGAAGACTCAGGGTGGCTTACAATCTAAGCACAAATCAAATGTGCTTAGCAATATCCTTCATTCTATGTATATGCCTGCTTATTAGGGCTTTCGCCCTCCCCCCCAAGCGACATTATTACAAAGTCAGCTTATTGCCCCCAACAATCTGGGTCCTCATTTTACCTACCTCGGAAGGATGGAAGGCTGAGTCAACCTTGAGCCTGGTGGGATGCGAACCTGCAATAATTGCAGGCAGCTGGTGTTACTTAAGGAGGCATTAGCCCACTGCTCCACTATTACTTGTATGTACACTGTGAGTTTATGCACCATAGACAAATTCCTTGTGTGTCCAACCACACTTGGCCAATAAAGAATTATTCTGTATTCTATTCTATTCTATTCTATTCTATTCTATTCTATTCTATTCTATTCTATTCCGAGCCCTTCATGGCATCTCTCTCAAGGGCTGCCTGTGGATTGATTCTTGGCTGCTGTCACTTGGCTAAAGGCAAAGGCTTCACCCCTTCAGGGTCTTCACTGCCAGTTCTAAGGCAGGTGGATCTACCTGGTTCTCATCCAGATTGTTTTCATCTATATAAATTGTGGAGAATTTTTTTGGTATGATTTTGATTTTTTAAAAAAGTATAGAATAGTTGGTATTTTTATACTTTTTAATTGACTTTGCCCTTCCCTCCTTATGTTGGACTTTGAGCATAATAAATGAAGATATACACTCACAGGTAGCGGGGCTGGCCAAAAGGCTTTGTGGGAGCCTGGCCGGAAAGAGGGAAGTGGGAGGCTCGAGCAGCTGCTGCCGGTTTGGGCGCGGTGGGAGGAAAGAAAGGGGGTGGTGGGTGGCTGTTGTTGTGGGGGAGAGACCAGCTGAAGCCGAGGAGGAGTTTGGGGTTCTGTGCGATTCCTTTCCTCTGAAATGGAGGGAGGGAGAGAGGAGTTTTATTGCTTTCTTTGGCGAGGGGGCTATTGCGAGCGGAGGGAAGAGGGAAAGCTTGCTGGGGTTTTAAACGCAGCTTTTACCTAGACAGGAAAGGGGAGGGGAGGGGCAGGGGGGAGGGAGAGAGCTGGGGCTACGAGTGGAAGAGGAGGAGAGGCTGGTCGCTGCTGCTTCGGAGACCAGCGGCCATCCGAACTTGGATCATTATCACCGGTGCGAGCTGAAGACCTGGTGGGGAGCTGCCCTCGCGGGCGGGCGGGCTGTTGGAGCGGAGCGCTGACCGGGCTTCGCTAGAGATTTCCGCTGCTGCCTGGAGCCGAAGGGTCTCTCTTTCCCACCCCACACCAGTTTGGCAAGCGGCGGCTGCAAGCCGTTGACTATTGTTGCCACGACTGCCGGGGGGCCCATAAACACTGCCACACATTGACTGCCACGCCTAGGGGTTAGTCATCTTGTTCTTGTAAACTCAGTTGACGACGAGAACCTGCCACCCCTTCGCCTTGAGACCAAAATTTCTGTTGCTAAACAAAACAGCTGTTATGCCCAGTTGTATGATCTTTTTTGCAGTCTTTAAGCAAATCATTGAAGTCGTTAAGTGAATCACACAGTCGTTAAGCCACTCTGGCTTCCCCACCGACTTTGCTTGTTGGAAGCTGGCTGGGGGGGGGGTCACACGTGGGGGTCACGCGACCCTCAGTCGCTGCAGCCATCAAGGCAGGCTGGTTGCCAAGTGACTGTGGGGATGCTACGATGGTTATAAGGACGAGGTCTGGACGTAACTCACCTTTTCAGGGCCTTTGTAGCTTCAAATGGTTACCAAACAAATGGTTATATGCCGAGGACTCCCTGTATTGATCTTACTAAGCAACTCCGACCCCCCTGTGGTAGTTAGTGCTTGTAACTCTGAAAAGTTCAGGATGAGCAACACATCTCGTTCAACTGGCGGCCATTTTTTAACCTCAAATATTTCTGGTGGCTCCTCAGGTTTTGGGAAACCTCTCTAAGAGAAATGCAGTTTGGCAAAGGGGATCCTCCACTGTGGCAATGAAAAGAATAAAACCCAGGGCTTGCAAGGCAGCCCGATTCATCCTGGCCACCCAGCAGGCAGCTGGGAAGGTCTACCCGGGCTGAAGACAAGAAGGCAGAGGCTGGAAGTCGAGCATGGGGAGCCCCCATATGGTGCAGGGGGGGGGGGACAGTTCTTCAAGTCAGCTGGTCCAGAGGCAACCACAGATGGACGGGCTGCTGGGCATCTGGGGGGGGGGGCTTTGGAGCTCCTGGGTGGGTGTCAGCCTCAGCCTCTCTTCAGAGGGGCTTCAGCTGCAGGCTGAGGTTGTGGCCCCGGGTTTGGCTCCAGGACGCCTGGTCAGCCTCAGGTTTCTCTCCCTGCACTGCGCAATCCGGCACTTTTGTTTTTGCTTGAAACATTTCCCTTACACGGAAGTTATGTAACAAAATTCCAGTTTTGCGATATGCAGCGGTAATGGAAGAAATGTTGCAAGTGTGTGTGTGTGTGTGTGTGTGTGTGTGTAAGCACTCCAGCACTGATTACAACAGATGTGATATTAATACTGTAGGGCCTCACCCACACCCTAACCCAAAAAAAACCCCTGCTTGCAAAATGCAGCCTGAGGACACCTTGTGTGGCGGTATGTAGAAAATGTGTTTTGCGAGTTAATTGGAGGCTGGATAGGTTAAATACAGAAATGTTTTAAAGGGGAAGGTTTCACTGGGGCTGGGTCTTCCTTGTAGAACTTGGTGTTAGCAAGGGGATTTGAGCAACATCTTGATGGAGGTTTCCAATTATTGGCTTCCTCTGCCTTACTCAGCTCTCTAAATATGCTGGACTACATTACCCATCAGTTATACAGGTTAGAAAGGTAGGTATTAATAATGGGAGATATTATCTGAAAGGCTTGTAATTCAAAATTATGGGAAAAAACCCCTTTCCCTGTAACACAATCATGTAGAATTCCACTAAATTAACTTCCTGTCACTAATTCTGCTCCTGGTTTTCAATGGCGTAAAATTATCCTCCACTTGCGTCTGCATCTTGTTGCCAACCAGGTGGGAATGACAGATGGACATCCTGCCATCTTCCACATCTGTGACCTCCTATAATTCTCAGTCTTATGAGTGTAAAATATGGGAATTATTATTCCACACACACCCCCCTTGGGAAATGAGTTAAACGGCATCTGGCTTGATTTAAAAGGTACAATTCTGTCTCCGTTTCTGGGACTTTCTTTCCCTTTAGCACATTTGTCTGTGTCACCTTCTTCTCCTTCTTCTCCCCTCTGGAAAGGAAGTTTGCAATTCTCCTCAGCAGCAGCAGCTTACCAAATGCTTCCTCTTCCTGTGAAGAATGTGATTGTGCAGCTCCCCCCCCCCACCGTGGTGCCAAGTCGTCTGTGCCCAAAAGATGCCATCCTTTGAAGGAGGAGGAGGAGGTCAACTGGAGGCAGGAAGGAGCAATGGTTGTAGCAACTGGCTGACACACCTGACCTCTCTAATATAAGAACTGCGGTTGCTGTCGCCTTCGCCCCCCCTTCTCCATCTCCCCCCCCCCTTCTCCATCTCCAGCATCCCTCTGACTGCAGGACACCTAGCTAAATCCATGCTTGTAATCCAACAAGGAGGGAGGATCCTGAGCAACGGGGCACGTGATTCTGTGTGGGAGGAGAGTCCGTTTTTAATGTCCCTTTACTCACCCACTGAATGTAATTCTCAGAGCTCTTATAGCACTGGGGAACTACAGAAGACGGGAAAAGAGCTGATGTGGTTCTAGTATACAAAAAGGGGGAAAATGGATCTAGGAAATTATAGGCCAATCAGCTTGACATCGATATCTGTTTAAATCCTGGGACAGATAATTAAGTGGAGGATTTGTGAGCAAAGGTCTTACTAGAATCCAACACGGGTTTGTCAAAAAGATCATGCCAAACAAATCTCATTGCCTTCCTCGATCAAGTGAATATGTGGACCAGAGAAATGTTGTGGACACAGTATACTTGGACTTCAGTAAGGCATTTGACAAAGTAGATCACAGCCTGCTTCTTAGTAAGTTAGAAAAATGTGGAATTAGCACCATTAGATGGATTTACTGACCAGCACATGGTCCACAATGGAACTAGATGGAGGTAAGGATGCTATGGTGTACCAAAGTTCTGTCTTAGGTCCAGGACTCTTCAACATCTTCATAAATGACCTAAATCAGGGGTGTCAAACTGCCGGCCTGCGGGCCGGATGCATCACAGCAAAACCGCACCCACCCCATTGATGGGATAGAAGGGGATCTTGTCAAATTTGCAGATGATACTAAGTTGGAAGGAATTGCTAAGGCGAAGACACTCAAGATTCAGAAGAATTTTGACAAAATTGAGCATTGGCCCAATCTAATAAGATGCAGCTCAGTGGCCAGAAAAATAAGGTCCTGCACTTATGCAAGAAAAGCCAAATGCACAGGTAGAGAATAGGCAGTACCTGGCTTAAGAGTGGTAAGTAGGAGCCAGCAGTGTGCTGAAGGTGCCAAAAAACCCAATGCAATCCTAGGCTCCATCAACAGAGGAATAGAATCAAGATCACATGAAGTAGTTGTACCATTATATACTGCACTGGTAAGGGCACACTTATAATATTGCCCCCAGTTGTCACCACAATACAAACAAGAAGCTGAGTCCCTAGAAACTGCAGAGAATAGCAGCAAAGATGACAAGAGGTCTGCAAGCTGAATTGTATGATCAACAGAGCTAGGTATGTCTCGCCTATTGAAGAGGATGGGAGTGACTTTGTCTATGGAGATTCTCAGTCATCCAGGTCACAGTTATCCCAAAGATGCTTTTTTCACAAGGCAACTTGACAAGAAACTAACAAGAAAGTCAAGTTGCCTCGTGGAAAAAGCATCTTTGGGATTGGAGTGACTCAATAGCATTCTTCCAGGAGTTGAGAGGATGCCATAGAGAAGAGGGGATTGACGTATTCAACAAAGCACCAGAAGGCAGGACAAGAAGTAATCGATGCGAGATCTTTAAAGAGGGACCCAACCTACAATTAAGGAGAAATTTTCTGACAGTGTGAACAATTAATCAGAGGAATAGTTTGCCTCTCAAAGTTGTATGTGCTCCATCACCGGAGGTTTACAGAAATAGACTAGGCTACCATTTCACCAGGATGGTACAGGTAATCCTCAACTTACAACAGTTCATTTAGTGACCGTAAGTTACATCACTAAAAAAAGTGAGTTTTTACTATTTTTCACACTTAGAACCATTGCAGCATCGCATAGTCACATGATCAAAATAAAGAGGCTTGGCAACTGACTCATTTATGACGCAGTGTCCTGGGAACATGTGATCACCTTTTCCAAACTGTCTCACTTAGGGACAAAAATGTTGAGCTCAATTGCGGTTGTAAGTTGAGGACTACCTGCACAAGGTCTCTTTGCCTTGGGCGGGCGTCCAGACTAGGCGGCCTCCGAGGTCCCTTCTAATCCTGCGACTCTGCTCTCATCGGCCACAAAGGCAGGAGACTAGCCCGAAAGGAAACGCTTCGGCTGGGATCTCCTGCCCGGAGGGTCTGCCCTCCTACATGAAGTGGCCATTCAGAGGCAAAGTGGCAAGGATGTCTGTCCTCTCTGGAGGTTGCTGGGCATTCTGCTGGGCATGCAGAGCGCAAACCTCACCTTTGCAAAGTACTGCAGGTGGCAGCCCTCTTTTGGAACCCTGAAGGGCACTCGAGCCAGGGGTCTCTGCCAGGCTGTGCAGCTGCATTCCTTCAGGATCTTCTCATTAAACGGCTTTCCCCCCCAATTTTGGCCACAGAAAAAACGCAGCTTTAATAGGATTGCCTGTTTTCTAGTGTCTGCTTGCCACAGGTTGCAAATATTTTGCAATCTACCTAGCTATTTAAATGTCTTTATCTGATTGACTGCCAAACCAAACACTGAAATTGACAGTAACAAAATATTACAATCAATCAGGGATTATTGAAAATGATATCACACCGATAATAACTGAGTAAGAAAAAAGGCCAAGTTTTAATGAGTCACTTCCACCTCTTTGTGTCCCAGCAGACATCATTTTGTCACAATTATTTGTTGGTCATTGCTTCTCTGAATTTATTGTAAACTCATGCTTGCACCATCAATCCAAAGCAAACCCCAGCCTCGTCCCTCTGAGGTTAAATAGCAAGGGGAGTTTGCTAGAGGCTGTCAATTTTTTTTGGGTGGGGGTGCCTCCTTTTGGAAGCCCCTGGTTCTGGTTTCCAGAATGATTGGGGGCGGGGAGGATCAGATCTGTGACACCCCACCCCAGCCCGTTTCTGGAGCCCAGAGCGAAGGTGCTGGGCTGCCTGCCCTTAATCTGACCTGGAGCTGCTTCTTGTGCCCAGAACATGCTGAGGGTTTTCTCTGGAAGGGCGCAAAACCCCCGAAGGGTTAGGTCTTTTAGTAGCCATGGGAGATTTGTGGCATCCTCAGTGGGGATTTCACTTCTCTCACTCTCCCGTGGTAGGAAGCTCAGACATATAAGGAGTTTTCTCATATAACTATTTTCCACACCTAAAAATGGTTTTAGGCTAAAAAAAAATCAATTTGGGGCATTTATGGAGAGCTGCTGTGGGTGGCACAATTAGGCTAACTGAAGTCCACACTGCAAGAGGGAAATTGTGGATTCCTTGTGAAATGTCTGCATAAGTTGTTGCACAAGATTGCAAAAGGCATCCAGCTCTGTCCTGCCTACATTTTCCCCGCCCTCCTTCTACCAGAATGACAGCATTCACCGAAACCAAGGCTCTTTTCCACTGGGCCAGTTCTGAAAAAGGCAGACTTTTGGAGGCTGATTGACACAACCCAGCATGTGCCACCTTGGCAACCAGGAATCTTTATTGCCTCCCATAAAGGCAACCCAACATCATGGTTGCAGGAATAGGGCATGCCTAGTCTAACGTTCCGTGCGCCTTTGGCATCTAGTCATGCCGGCCACATGACCACGGAGACGTCCTCGGACAAGCGCTGGCTCTTCGGCTTTGAAACGGAGATGAGCACCGGCCCCTAGAGTTGGAAACGACTAGCACGCATGTGCGGGGGAACCTTTACCTTTTACCTTTAGTCTAACGAAGACTAGGGGAAACATAATAGCACCTTCTAATATTTGAATAGCTGCCACAGAAAAGAAAGGCTCAAGGTATTCTCCAAACCACCAGAAGGCAGGACGAGCAACAGATGGAAACTTATCAAGGAGAGAAATTCCCTAACAGGGAGAACAATTAATCAGAGGAACGGCTTGCCTTCAGCAGTTATGGATGCTCCATCACTGGTGGTTTTTAGGAAGAGATTGGACAGTTATTGTCAGAATGGTAGAGGGTCTCCTGCCCGAAGTGGGAGTTGGACAAGAAGACCTTCAAGGTCCCTTCCAACTCGTTATTCACTGCACACCTTTATGGCAGTGTATCTCATGCTGTGGGTTGAGGACCCCAGAACAGTCACAAGCCCAATTTCTTTTATACCCGGCCAACACTGCAACATCTGGGAGAGATGTCAGAGCTTTTTTTGATTTTCCTGTGCAATTGGGGCACTTGCTCTGCTGTGGTGTTGCCCTTGGCCACGATATATTTATTATGAAAAGCGCTCCCTGTATTTGCTCTCCAGGCGTAACCCCAATGATTTTTTTATTCCTGGGTGAAGGGGATACCCCAAATTCCTTTAGGGCAGGGGTCCCCAACTCTCGGTCCGTGGACCAGCACCGGTCCGTAGCATGCCAGCAAGTGGGCCACACAAGCAAAGCTCCATCCTTGGGATGCAGGCAGTATTCAAAACAGCCCTGTGCGTTTCGGAAGACTGTTGTGATGTCCCCCCTCCGCCTGCTTTCCCTTTGACTAAGAAAACACCCACCCAGTTCTTCTGAAGCTTCATGGGATTCAAGACCCCCACCATTTTGACTGCTCTTCTCTGCCCCCTTCCAGGCCCTCAACATCCTTCTTCTATTGTGGCCACCAGAACTGGACACAGTATGTGAGGTGCTGTAGAACTATCATTCCTGTGATCTTACAAGTCTATCAAGAGCCTTTTCAATCTCGAATCTGTCTTTGGAAGAGTTAGTATATTACACTATCGTGTATTTTCTCAAATCTCAAAATATAGACAACTGCTGAGTTCCTGAGCATAAATCAGGCTTTAAACCCTTGTTCAAGCTGTTAGTGATATTCGGGAGTTAATTTATAGATGGGACACCAAGCTTTTCTCTCCAAAGTCCCACATCTCCCTGCTATGCTGTAATGATGTTACAATGTGCGAATCCAGGCACTGCAGTTATTATTTACATAACTGAAAGCATTGTCACTTAATTTTTAGAGGCAGTTATCTTTTTGCTAAGTTTTAAAAGGCAGTTAATACAGAATATAGTAACGCCTTGCAAATGGACGTATTCAGCGTTAACCACAGTATCGCCTTCAAATACTATACTGTTTGGATCAAGTTCCTTAATTAAACTGATCCAGCTGCGTGCAGCGCATTCTCACACAGGGCGGCGGCGGCGCCGATTTCTTTGTCCGAGGGATTTCTTAGTAACTGAAGTTTCGCTTTTAGCAAACCGAGCAGGATCCGACCCTCTTTCGTGAGAGCGTCGCCGGGGGAGCCTCGGCCTCCCTCGCGAGCTTCTTTGGGAGGACAGGAGGGGGGGGGGGAACTGGACGAGCGCTCGCCGGGAAGGCGGTTCCCTCACGCGCGGAGCCCCAACCGGCTCGGCTCGTGGGCGGGAGGCTGCACCCGGCTGCGGTCACCCAGGGTCGCGGGGGCCCGTAAACTCGGCAGGCGGCTCGAGGGCCCCCTTTCTGAGGAAGCGGCGCCCGGGACCGGGGCCCCTCGAGGCGGCAAGGCCTCGCGCCCCGTTCCCCGGACCTGCCCGCCCCCCGCCCGCCCGCCATCCAGGGCGAGGCGCTCTGCACGCGCTCACAGGAGGCCTCCGCCGCGGGTGGAGGGGGCGGCCCGCACGCATCCCGGCCCGTGGCCGCTTCCCCGCCCCGTCGCTTCCCCGCAACCGAGTTCTCTCCTCGCGCCGCCGGCTCGGCCGGCAAGCAGTAGCCCTCCGGGCAGCCGCCGCCCCGCCCCGCCCCGCGCCGCCGGGATGCCCGGGGCCTCGCGGGCGCGCCCATCTCCCCGCACGTGCTACGAGACACGCCGCCAGGCGCGCTGGGGGGGCCGCCTCGCCGCCCGGCCCCCGGAACAGCCGCTCCCTCCTCCCCCGCCGGCACACACCCTCCGCCCGCGGCCAATGGGCGGCGGCGGGCAGGGCGCGTCACGCGGAAGCCGGCCGGGATGACTGATTAGCCGGCGCGGCTCGCCAGTCACTTTGTCCGGCCGGCGCCGTCCGATCTCCGCTCCCGCCGGTTGTCGCGGGCCACGGGCGTCCGGCAGCAGCAGCGGCGGCGGCAGCACCATGATCGCCTCGCACTTGCTGGCCTACCTGTTCACCGAGCTCCACCACGACCAGGCGCAGCGGGTGAGGGCGGGCAGCACGTGGGCACAGGCCGGGCGCGCCTCCCCTGCTCCCCGCCGACGCCGCCGGGAGGCCCGGGAAGCTCGGCGGCCGACTCGCCTCGGACGGCGAGGAAAAGGCGGCGCGGTTGGAGGGGGGGCTCCGGCGGCGCCAGGGGCGCTTTCCATATGGCCGAGCCGGCCGGGCGGCCAACAAAAGCCCGGCGGGCTCCCTCCGAGGGGAGCGAAGCGCCGGCGCGCCCCTCTTCTCTTTCGGGCTCCGTGCGAGCTTCTCGGCCGGGCGCGGAGACGGCGCTCCGAGCGGCTCGTTCGGCCGTCGGGTCGCTCGCTTCTCGTTCGCCTAAAGAAGCGGCGGAACAAAGCGCCCTAGGAAGCCCGTGGAGAGCCCTTTCCGGCTGCGGGCTCTCCGGAGCCAGCGTGTCCCGCCCGCGCCCAGGCCGCTGACCCTCGAGGCCCGGCAGGGACGGCTCCGCCGGGCCTGAAGGGAGGAGGCCGGGGGACGTGGGGCCGCTGGCATCTTTCCCGCGAGGCGCCGGGCGGCAGCCCTCCCCTGCAAGGGCCCGGGACCCTCCCAGGCTTCCCAGCCGGCTGGGCGAGAGGCTCGCCGGGGCGCGCGCCTGCTGCCCGCGGTCACTTTGCTCCGCTGCAACGTGGCGCCCGCGAGCGCCTGGCGCGGATGTCTTAAAGGGGTTTTGCTGCCTTTCAGCCTCCCCTGCAGAGAGGCCCGCCAGGCTCGGAGGGGGCGGAGCCTGAGGACGGGAGGCCCGAGAGGCTTGGGGAGGTGTGCCGGGGGTCAAGCCACGAGGAGGAGAGGGGGCTGTCCCGCTGATCCCTTCACAGAAATGCGAAGACGCTGGGCCAACCAAGTTTGGGCTTGGGAGCCGGAGAGATCAAAGCTAATGATCCATTTGGCTCCCCCCACCCCAAAGGGCCAGTTACCCGTTGGCCTTGTCTCCTCTCTGGCTGGAGCAGATGTTGCTTTCCCCATCTTATTGCCATCCAGCAAAGCCCCCTGTGCGGCTCTGCCTTCGGGAGGTTTGGCACTGTCTCAGCCCGGAGCCAACCATCACGGCAGCTTCCTTGGGCATTCATTTCATAGCAGATCTTCGTTTTTGTCCTCGAGTTTAAAACACAACTAGTAACAGAACGGGGCCCTGCGATCCCACCCTATTTTTATGAGAGAGGTCTGGTGGCACAAACCATGTGGGATCTAGTTAGTGGCTCCTTTTGATTGCAGAGGGATCTTGTAACTGTGCAGCCCGCCCACCTGGCTCTGGTCGGAAACAATTCCTTGTGCAGTTCAGGAATTCTCATGGGAGAGCCACAACAAAAAAAGCTGTTCTCAGATAGGAGCCGTTTCGTGGGGAGGAAAGAGGGATATTTCTCTTCTGGACCTCGGGTGGTGATTTTCTGACCAGAGACACATGGCTGTCTTGAGTGCCCTGGATGAGGTCCTGATTCGTATTTACTCCTGTGACAGCCACGGTTTCCAAGAACCTCATCATCTTCTCATCTCCCCTCCTTCACTGAGATTTGATTGGCTCCATCCCAGGCGGCCTCCTTGGGGCCATACCATCTCCTGGCCCTGGTCCCCATTTCCTTGGAAAGAAGTCAGCGGTCCAGAGATGGGAAATTTTAAAACCTCGCCTATTCTTCCTCCAAAAAGCCTCTTGCAAGACCTTCCTCCTTTTTTGGTGGCAACGGAAGTTTTTAAGAAGAGACTGGCCAGCCATTTGTCTGAAATGGTATAGGGTTTCCTGCCTGAGCAGGGGGTTGGACTAGATGACCTCCAAGGTCCCTTCCTCCTCCTCCTCCTCCTCCTCCTCCTCCTCCTCCTCCTCCTTCTTGTTTGTCTGGGGGCTCAGCAGTTAGGTTGGAGGTTGTGTGGAAAAAGGTAGGGAGGTAAAAGAAATCCTAAATAAAAGTGGGCCCCTTTGCCATTTTCCCTTCCCCCACTCTCAATTATAGACTGGCATGGCAGTGGGACAGTGCCCCCCCCCCACATAGGTGGCCTAGAGATGCTGCACCCGGCCTCTTCCAACTGCAGCTCTATGATTGGTGGACACTTTGCCCCAGTTAAGGAGGGAGGACAGGAATCAAGCAGTCGATTTGCTTATTGTGGTTGTGGGTGATGGGGGGCGGGCACCTTTTGGAGGTGAGGCTGTGGGGACAGCCTAGGGATTGGCAGAGAGCTTTAGATGTCATGGACTCGTTTTTCCAACCTGGGATGGTGGGAAAGTGTTTAACCCGATAGTGCAGAAAGATTCCCTGACAAACTTTTTCAGAACTGAAGAAGCTTCCTGGATGAGAAGTGAAAGGTTTTTGAGGAGCCCCCCCCCCAAAAAAGAAAGTCCAGTTGCCTTTTGAGGAAAAAAAAAAGCCCCTTTGAGACAACCATGTCTGAGAAGCTCCATAGACATTTCCTGGCAAAGGAAAAATTGGAAAAGGATTTTAAAAACCCCCAAGCCTAACTTTTAAAAGCCAATTCTCTGGAAAGGGCAGGTATTTTGTGGCAGTGCTGAATTTTTGGTATAAAACAAACCAGGTTTGCTGAGATGGAAGGCAAATCCCTGACTATTTCCCAGGAATCTCCTGGGTCACCTTGTGGGTGGGAGGTGTGAGGCAAAAAGGCTTTATGCTTGTGTCACAGAGCTGAGATGTGAAAGATGTTGTGGAGCGCATCTGGGCTACAGGGATCCTCAAGTCCTGGGCCGTCAACCGGAACTTTGCTGCGGCCTCTTAGAAAACAGGCTGTGCAAGCAAGCAAACCTTCTGCGCATACCCAGGATCAAGGCAATGTGCGAAACCATTCCCTGCCCACCGCTGCCAGTCTGTGGAAAGATTGTTTTTCCTGGAAACCGGTCCCTGGTCAAATAATAATAATAATTGGTGGCTGCTGCTCTGGTAGACGTGCAGGGATAGCAATAGTGGCCCTGCCTGTATTTGGTCTTTGCTTCCTGGCCATGTCCAAGCGCTTTGGGCTGGGACTTCGCCCTTCCTAGCTGGTTCTGCATCAAAAGGGCTGTTATGAGGACCCAGAGAGTTGGGGGCAAGAGGCTGACTCTCTGAAGCGCTTAGAGAGGGCTGTCAAGCACTATGAAGCGGTATATAAGTCTAAGAGCTCTTGCTGTTGAGGCACCTCTTAAGGAACATCAACCTTTCAGTGCCTGCCTCCTTCCCGCAAAACGTGCCACGGAGCATGGAAGTGCCCGGGCTGGGGGTGGGGTGAATGAGAAGGAGAATCTGAGCTGGCAGGCTGGCTGGCTCTCCTCCCTTGCTGGTGAGATGGCACTTGGCAGACTGGCTGTGAGAAGGACCCAGCCCAGAACAGGGACCTTCTTAACTGGTTCTCGCTGAGAGGATCAGCAAAGGTTTTGTCATGCTTCTCTAGGCAGGGAAAGGTCATGGCTTAAAATCTAGTGCTCCTAAGATTAGCAGCTTTGCTTGGGTAATTTTGTTTTTCAACAAGACAAAATTATTTGGGGGGGTATTCTGGGGAGGAAGAGCAGGGAGGAATCAAGGGATGGGTGGGGCCAGGGCTGGTACTCCCTTTTGTTATTTCTTGTCTCTGCCCCCTCACACCTAGGTGCGCGTACACACACACACACACACACACACACACACAGCAAAGAAAGAACAGGCTACCTCTGTCCGCTGCCCCAACCAATCCTTTGCTGGAACCAGAAGTTGAAGGGTCCCCAGGTAGTTGCACAGGGAGCCAGCCCCGAAGAGAAAGGGGTGATTTGGGGATGCACACAGACCCTCTGTCAGAGGCCTCCTAAAGAAGCTGTGCCAAGCTGCTCTTGGCCAGGGGGAGAAACCCCTTTGCCCTTTGTGTCCTGAAGCCCCTTTGCCCCTTGGGGTCTGGACCCCAAACGAAGGAGGGCCCGTCTCTTTTTCCACAGGCAGGGCCCTGCGTGATTGGGCTACCCTAAGTCAGGGTAGGAAGGCAGCTCATCTCTGGCCGGAGGGGGGTTGCTCTTTAGAAGGGCTGGGGTCATTCTGCCTTTTGAAAAAGGCATGGCCCCCAAGGCCATAACACTTCAAACATGTAAATTGTAACTGCCAGATTGTGTAATCTGTAGCAAAGTGGGAGAAAATATCTACTAGTTATTCTTGTAAATCAGGCTTCAGAAAATATCATA
Source organism: Daboia siamensis (assembly GCA_024449315.1). Classification (NCBI taxonomy): domain Eukaryota; kingdom Metazoa; phylum Chordata; class Lepidosauria; order Squamata; family Viperidae; genus Daboia; species Daboia siamensis. Next base: position 572,116 of record JAKJMR010000795.1, read on the forward strand.
TTTGAGAAAAGAAAATTCTAATTTTCCTTTGACGTTTTGCTTCAGAATTTTAGTATCCTTCGCTTTGTTAGGTTGTGCAACTTGTATTTGGGCTCAGTTTGGAAATCAAACCTCAGATTCTGAAGGATCTTCCACTGATTCGGAAGTTGGCCAACATCTGCAGCTCTGAAGCAATCTGCTGGGAATTGGAAAAATTTAGAGTGGCTGGAAGGAAACACCACTTTCCCAAAATCCAAGGGGTGGATTGTGCCTCTCTTCCCCCATCGGTTGATTTTCCCCAGTGCCCTTGGATTAGAATGCACAGTGTGCCTGTTTTACCTTTCAGTGTGTATTGCATTGTTACAGTTCTTAACTCTGGTTGATTATAAATTAGACTTGCTATAACTGAGGCATTATTATAAGATGTAATTTGTATGCTGCAGTTCTAGGAATAAGGAATTAACGCCAAAATGAGACTAACATATTTCTGCTCTGTAAAAACATGTCAGCTGAACACAACA
>JAKJMR010000795.1:572625-604166 GCA_024449315.1 Daboia siamensis
TGGTGCACCTTCTCATCTTCTGCATCCAAATTGCATCTGTCTGTTGTTTTCTTGTTGTCTCTTGGTGTGATTGCGCTGATGGGGGCAAAAACGCCGGAGGAGAATTGTTGTGGTGGCAAGGAAGGTGGGGGATGGTGGTCCTTCTGAAAGTCTGGTTTGAAAGGTTGTCAGGCTAGGAGAGAGCTTTTGTTCTATGTTCTCCATCATTTGCCCTTCTTACCCGTACCCTGGAGTCTCTGGAGAGCTTGGACCGAAGCGCCTTAAATTAGTAATTGCTTTCTAAGTGTGTGTCCCATCCAGCAGCTTAGTGCACAGGCTACGTAGTAGTGTAGACTGAGGGTGGAGATGAGCTAAGGAAGAACCAGCTAAGCAGGAAGCTGACTCACTGGGTGCTGAGCAAGAAATCTGCCAAGAAGTAAAGTTAATCTTTTGACGTCACAAGCAAAGGAGCTCCCTCTGGGGAGATGTGACGTGCGTGGCGTGGAGGCATTCAGCTTTCAGCTGTTTCTTGTCCTGCCTTAGCACATTGTGGTTAATGGTAGGCCCTGGCTTAATAAATGGTTGCCTTGTTGTTGGGTGGAGGGTAGTTGACCTCTGGTTTTGGTGCTAAACGTGGCTCTGACAAGATCAGAGCAGTTCTGGGAACGAATCTCCTGAAGGAGGCTTGAAGGAGAGTAATCCAGGAAACCTTGGTGGCTGCCTCAGGAACAGATTCACCCACCAAGTAGATTACTTGCCCAAACTGTCCCTGATTGAGAACTGCAGGCAGGCAGCCTCATGGGAATGGGGTCAGAATTATGAGAACTAATTTATTTTTACATAAGGTCGGGAAATAGAGTGCGCAGGAGCTGCCAAATACTAGTCTGACATGCGCATGAGAGTAAGCCAGGTTTTTTCAACTTTGGTTTCTAGAACAAGTCCTTGTGAGCCTCGTCACACATCCCTCTGTGTCAAAGACCACCCAGTCACTTTGTGGCTTAGCAGGATGTGTTGCTGGCTCTGCTGTGGTTGGCCTTGGTTGGGGTTGTCTGGAAACGGAGGGCTTGGTCTGGAGCCTCTCTGTGGAAGGGTTGGCTCTGCCCCTGGGCGGCAGTGGGCAGGTGTGGGAGAAGAGGGGAGGATGTGCAGATGGCCCCAAGCAAAGCTCCTGGGGCTGATGGAAGCCGGTGGGCTGATGCCTCTCATTGTGGTCTAGGGTCCCTGGAGGCAGACAAGGAAGGAGCTGATCCTCAGGTTGACTTTTCGGATAAAAGGGAATAGTACGAGAGCTCTGAGACCCTGAGTTCTAGTCCTGCCTTAGGCACAAAGATGGCTGGGTGATCTTGGACAGTCCGCCTCCCAGGCCCAGGAGGAAGATGGATGCCAGGGCTGACCACTTCTGAAGATGCTGCCAAGAGAAAGGGGGGCTTTGCTAGGCACTTGCTGGGAGTCAAGACTACTGTATGTGGTAATGGAAAGTCCCCCCCGCCCCCCGCCCCCCCAAAAAAAGGTTGGCCTAGAAATGTTTTAAATAGCTCTGTAGTTCCAGGGCAAGGACAGGATATTGATTCTCCCTCATGTGTCCTGTGCCTGTCATGAGAGCCCGGTTTCCCGGGCCATCGGGGCCAGTCAACGTGAGCTGAGCTGGGGTGGGGCGGGCTGCTGCTTAAACTAGGCAGTGGGCTGACAGGTGGAAAAAGATTAAGCTGTCTGGCAGCCTCACTGCCTTTCAAAAGAAATGTGGATTCCGACACACCCTCCCCTCTTTGTCCCCGCTGGCCACATAGTTGTGAAAGCAAATGAGGTTTGGTCTCTGTTGGTTGAAAGGAAAGAATGTAAAAGCTCTGGGCTTCCTGTTCCACTGCAGAGACAGATGCGGTGGAGCTGCAAGGCAGGAGGAAGCAAGGAGGTTGCACGCTGGCTAGAAAAAGGGAGGGCAAGCTAAATTTGAGACTTGAAGCATAACACAAATCTATCGAGACAGTTGCTTTACTTGGACAATTGAAGATACACAAAAGTGCCATCGAGCAACATGGTTAAGTTAAATTATTAAGTTTAAATTATAGTAGAATTGTTAGAAAAGCAGTCTGGAATTCTTTAAAATCCAGAAATTGGGGAGATCACTTATCCAATTTCTGTAGAAGGAGAAATCCATGCCCAGGACGGAGGCAGGAGGCTAAATAAGAAAAGAGAGCCGCAAGGGAAGGATCTCTTGAAAACGTCTCCTTGGGAGCTAAGGAAGGTGTGGGAAGACCAGGTGGCTACAGATCCCTGAATGGGGAGGATAAATGCAATGACATGCCCAGCCCTTGGCCAACTTGCAGCTAAGTGAAAGCACCGCACTTCCCCTTTGAAATAAACGTCAAAATCAAGCGAAAGATAACAGGTTAAAAAAAAAATCTATGAGAATTTCTCTGTGCAGCATTGAATTAAATCAATTGCTGGAAAAATCAAAGAACTAACCCTCATTTTCTCCCCTTTGGAATATCTGGCTTTAAAAGATTGCCAGCTTCCTATTTTTAGCTGATTATGAAAGCAGACCTTCCCTATCGCTTTCTGCAGTCTTCCCCCTCGTTGAATTCGTCAGTCTTTCGATTCTAACCCAGTGGGGCCTGGAAGCTAGTCAGAGGGAGTCTGGGTTTTGGGGAGAAGTTGGGGGTCTGTGCCCAGGGATCCCTGACTGTGGCTTGGACGTAATCCAGGTGGGGAGGCTTCGTGCTGTCCCGTTCCTGCCCCACAGCTATCCAGGCCCGGTGGCTGCCAGTCAGAGCTGGGCTCTCTGCGCTGGAGGGACGAAGGGCCTGACTTCCTGAAAGGCAGTGCCACTCTTGGGCCTGGCACAGCTGGCCTTGGGTGCCCCATCCTGGCCAACTGGGGCTGTCGTTGCTCCCCCCTTCCAGGACGAGGGGGCCGGACCTCCTAGCTCCTCCTCTGCAGTTTCTCAGCCGGCCTCTGTTTACAGAGCAGCCAGAGCCAGGGTGGCACACCTGTACATCCTGGTTACTGGTAGTTGGGCGGAAAAGATGTCACATTAATCAAAAATCTCTCTTGGCGGACAGGAATGGCAGCTGTGTGCTACTGGTGTGCGTTCTGTTTTTTTCCAGATTCTTTCCAATGCAGCCTTTCTAAGCATTGTTTTTGTAACTGGAAAAGAAAATGCAATGTATCAAACTTATCCCTGGTTCCTCTTGCAGCCTGTTGCTGTAAGATTCCAGGAAGCATAAGTGGGGCCGTACTGTATCATTTCTGAAATCCTGCTTGTGTAGCATGGAGTGGCATAAACTTTAGGAACCAGTTTGCCAGGTGATTAATAAACTTAATTCTGGAACTGGCAGCAATCTCTGACCACAGAAGCGGTTTCCCCATCAGGAAATGAAGGGTCTGCAGTGAGGGGGGAATCACTAAGTCAAAGGTGCCTGGCTGGCCAGCTCCCTTCAGATATCTGCTCTTCTTCTCAATTGCATTTTAATTTTGCAAAAGCCGAGTAATTAAGTGAGCAGTTCTCAAATGATGTTCTCTGGCAGTCCTCCTGCTTTGTAATTGAGGACTTTAATGAGGCAATCTGGGCTGCGACAGACAAAATGCTGGCCTATAGGACTCCTGCCTGCCCCGTCCTGGCCTTTGGAAAAGCTCCATTGGGTAGTTGCTGGCTAGTCTTTGAAAGCAGCCTTCCTGGACCTTCTCTCCAACCAGCAGGATCAGCTGGGCAAAGCTGATCTGCTGCCAGTTGATCACAGGTGGAGAAGGCAGCCCTGGTTGTTCGGGATGGGCCTTATTATTTAATAATTCCCTTCTGTCACAGCTTTGGGCCTGTCAACACAGTTTTATCTCAATTTCTTCTGGACTTTTTTTTAAGCTGCTAAATTCTATAATTTCTATGGGTTTTATTTTGTAAGCCTTTCTAGTTCTGTATGAAATAGACTCCGATCACTGTTCCATGTTTCTTCTGAACGTTCCCAAATGTGCCAAGGCAGATGCCATCTCCTATCACTCCTGAATCTTGGTTAGGTTGAGAGAGTGGGTGAGAGGTGGGGTCTCCAGGTAGACAAACCGATAGGAGGCAGAAGCTGCCTTCCCTGCCCTGCTCTGTCCCAGCTGGCCCATGGCTGCTTTCTAGCCCAGCTGATCACAGCTCTGCAGGGTTTTGAGCCAGAATTTTCCTACTCCTGTCTGGAGATGACAAAACGTGCAGTTAGCAAGCAAATCACTTGTCTTTTTATTGTCCTAATTGCGAGTTATATTCTTCTGGTCACCTAAGCTTTTTATTGATCCTCAGTCAAATCTGGTTCAGTTCGTCATGTGCCATGACAATAATATATTTTAAAATGTTCAGATAATTGGAAGACAGAACCTTTTCTGTGCCAACAAGGCTCTCGGCTTTAAAGCAGGGGTCTTCAAACTTGGCGCTTTTATGACTTGTGGACTTCAATTCCCAGAATTCCTCAGCCAGCTTGCCTGGCTGAGGAATTCTGGGAGTTGAAGTCCACAAGTCATAAAAGTGCCAAGTTTGAAGACCCCTGCTTTAAAGGATGCTGCAGTGTAGTCATGGCCAGGGAACAACTGGCAGCTTCAAAGGGGTGACGTCAGCTGCCTGACCTCACTTCAGCTTGGAATCCAGGCAGGGTTGGGCCCAGTCAGTCCTTCAGCACCACCAGTAAGGAGCCTCATAGATGAAAAGAAAGGAAAAAGCCATTTGTGTGACGGGTTGCGTCTTGCTTGACTGGGCATCTTCAGTTCTTAAGTGTGCTTCATCCACATGCACAGGTCCCACCTGGTTATTCTTTTGTGGGAACAAGCAAGACTATGCAAAGCACAGAAAGGAGGAATGCACAACAGGAAACTTAAAAACCACGAGAGGAATTGTAGCTAAATCTAAAGTGTGGCAATATAGTCTGTTACCCCTGTCCGTGCCTCTCTGTCATGTTTCCGACATACCCAGTTCTTTCTATAAGAAAGTGAAGATGCACCTGCCATGTTTTGCTTTTGAGAAATGCTCCCTCCTGGCGATGGGCCATGTACTGCCCACCACCTTTCTTCCCATATTTGCATATCTTAAAATTCCACTTTTCCCACCTTGGTGCAATGGGCATCTCGTTGGTCTGCTCAGGATTAAACTTCTCAGTTCACCCTTCCCCTGCACACAGTGAGGACTGAGATTCCAAGATGCTGTTGGGTTGGGGTGGCTCTTGTAGTTCACCATTTTCCTTTGCCTTACCCATTCTTCTCCTATTGCCAGGTTGACAAGTACCTTTATAACCTACGGCTTTCAGATGACTCCCTCCGTGACATCTCAGAACGGTTCCGGAAGGAAATGGAGAAGGGCCTGAGGGCGGACACCAACCCTACAGCTTCTGTGAAAATGCTGCCAACCTTTGTGAGGTCCATTCCTGATGGAACAGGTAAAGTGTTGTCTTCGTCCCCCCAATAAAAAGCAGTCAGCTTCAGGCTCCAGAGCTCTTGTCAGAATCCATTTATATCCCATTCATAAATCCCTATCTGTATGTTCTAAAATCTTACATTCCTCACTGGATTCTGCCATTCCCAAGGAGGAAAAGAGAAGATGTTAATTGGCCATCCTTATCCATTTGTTGCAAGGGTGTTTATTTCAGCCTGCCTGGAGGCTGTCATTAGACCAGGGGAAGAACCTTTGAACTGAGAAGAACAAAGAAAGGGAGGGGGGGGGGAGAGATCTGGTTTGTATCTCTGATTGGAATCTAAAAGGGAGGGAGGAAATGTTGTAAAGGCATGGAAGATTCCTCTTCCCTTGGAAGGTTTGACACCTGAACCTTAATGAAGGACTGACCAAATGGACTGAGGGGAGGGGGTTTCACTCGGGGACACTTTAAAAGTATCAATCTGTAACACAGTTTCAGATCCTGTCTAGATTTTCCACTGCTAATCAGGTTTTAGTAAAAGTTCCTTTTTGGACAATTCTGTCTCCAAGAGTTCTTCTTTCCTGAGACGTGGATTGGGGTGGGACCTGACAGCTCTCTTGATTGTAGAAGTTCAATTCTTCCTGATATCAAATGTTTTTTAGAGCATGTTAACTGCCAAGCAGGGATTTAACTACTTCAAATCGTTAAAGAATATTTCTTAAGCTTTGGGATCTAGAAATGGGCCTCTGAAGATGAAGATCGGCTTTTCTAAATTCTGTAACTTATGGTGTAGTATATTTCTGGAGTAGTTTTCACCCATTTGAAAGCCACCTGGAAAACTTAACTCTGTATGGTTTATTGGCCGTGTGTTTTTGTTTTCCCCATTATAACGTGAATAGAATAGAATAGAATAGAATAGAATAGAATAGAATAGAATAGAATAGCACTGGAAGGGACCTTGGAGGTCTTCTAGTCCAGCCCCCTACTCAAGCAGAACAATATACCATCTCAGACAAGTGACTGTCCAGTCTCTTCTTGAAAATCTCCAGTGATGGAGCACTCATGATTTCTGGGGGCAAGCTGTTCCACCGGTTAATTGTCCTCACTGTCAGGAAGTTTCTCCTTAATTCCAGGTTGCTTCTCTCCTTGATCAATTTCCAACAATTGTTTCTTGCCCTGCCCTCTGATCTTTGGAGAATAGTTTGATCCCTTCTTCTTTGTGGCAGCCCCTCAAATACTGGAATACTGCTATCATACCTCCCCTATTTCTTCTTTTCTTTTGACTAGCCAAACGCAAGTCCCACAGCCCTTCTTCGTATGTTTTAGTCTCCAGGCCTTTGATAATTTTAGTTGCTCTTTTCTGAATTTTTTCCAAACTCTCAACATCTTTTTTATGATATGATGACCAAAATTAGTTGCAGTATTCCAGGTGTGGTCTTACTAGCGTTTTATAAAGTGGTACTAATACTTTGCGTGATCTTGATTCTATGCCTCTGTTTATACAACCCAAGATTGTATTAGCTTTTTTGGCTGCTGCTGCACACTGCTGACTCATAGTCAAGTGACTGTCCACTAGGACTCCAAGGTCCCTCTCACAGTTGCTGTTTTTTGAGCCAGGCCTCGCTGAATCTGTACTTGTACTTTTGATTTTTCCTACCTAAATGTAAAACTTTGCTTTTCTCCACATTGAAACTCATTTTGTTGGATAGGGCCCATTGTTCAAGTTTGTCAAGATCTTTTTCGATCTTGAGTTTGTCTTCTGGGATGTTGGCTACTCCTGTCAGTTTGGTGTCATCTGCAAATTTGATGAGTTCCCTTTCAATTCCCTCATCTAAGTCATTGATGAAGATATTGGCCCTAAGATGAACCTTGTGGTATCCCACTGCTTACTGCTCTCCATGTGGATGTAGTGCCATTGAAGACTACTCCTTGAGTATGGTTTGTTAGCCAGCTACAGATCCATCTGGTGGTGATGTTGTCTATTCCACCTTTTTCTAGCTTACCAAGGAGGTTATGGTCTACTTTATCAAATGCCTTACTGAAATCTAAGTATGCTATGTTGCATGAGTTTTTGAAATAACCTGTTTGCTTACAAGGTACCCTTTTTCAAACCACCTTTAAGAATATGGGTGGAGGTGTACTTTTATATACCTAGGTGAGGTATATTATTATTTTTTCTGCTGAGGGCCAGGTTTGGCCACATGCCAGAAAGATCAGTGGTGATTAAGCTTGGTAGAAGCACCCAGAGTGATGCCCTGGGTATCTCCCCTGTGCAAGGTCCTGCATCTCTGTGGTCAGTGTGCCTGGGTGCCCCTAGCTGGGCATCCTGGATGTCCCTCTGGCCAAAGTCTCCTCTTCAGGTTGGGGGGCTGCAGGATGAGGTGCTTGGTTACAGCTTTCCCTGAGGATTATCAGCCAAGTGTGTATCTTTGAAGAGCTCATAGTTGTTTTGTTTTTTGAATCCCGCATGCATACATGAATAAAATGGCCTCCATCTCTCTCTCTTTTTCTCTCTCCCTATCCCACCCCACCCCACTCACCTCAACTTCCAACAGAGAAAGGTGAGTTCTTGGCATTGGAAATTGGTGGTGCAAATTTCCGAGTGCTAAGAGTCAAAGTTGCAGATAACGGCAGCAAGGAGGTTGAGATGGAAAATCAGATCTATGATATTCCGGAAGAACTGAAGAGAGGCTGTGGGACACAGGTGAGTCCCGTAGTTTCTCTCTCTCTGATTTCAACTACCTCTCTCTACCTCCTACTCCAGCTACTGGGGCAGAGAACCTCTGGGTTCTATGGAAAATTAAACGAATATGCTCTTTATGTGGGCTCTCCCAAGTGCTCCCAAAGTGGGTCTCTCACTTGTTTTTTTGGCCACTCTTGAGTGGCAAAAAGTGGTTCTTGTTGCCTTTGAGTGTCTGTAAAGTTCCCCATCTCAAAAGGGCTCTAAGACATGGATATGCAGAGTAGAGTCCTACTATGAAACATGTAATTCCACTTTTACTTATTTATTTTACCTATGTTGTAGAATGTAGCTATTTGCACAATATTGAAGGCCATGCCATAAAAAAATATAAACAGTACAGTGACACTTACAGAGCAGTACAGATCAAAATCGAAACCCCAGTAATATTCAGTGGAACGATTTCTAAATCAAGACCCAAGAAAGCCTGATTGCAAATGTGAATTTTGAATGTCTAATGGAGAAGAAGGCTGGTGTGTTTCCTTTGGTTGCAAATGAGGTAACCGGATTGGGGTGAATCCAAGATTGGCCTTAAAACCATTTCATTACCAAATTGTGTAACCTCATCAGTACTCAAAGGGACGCGGTGGCTCAGTGTGCTAGGACGCTGAGCTTGTCAATCAGAAGATCGGCAGTTTGGCGGGTCGAATCCCGAATGCCGTGTAACAGAGTGAGCGCCTGTTACTTGTCCCAGCTTCTGCCAACCTAGCAGTTCGAAAGCACATAAAAATGCAAGTAGAAAAATAGGGACCACTATGGTGGGAAGGTAACAGCGTTCCATGTGCCTTTGGCGTCTAGTCATGCCGGCCACATGACCACGGAGACATCCTCGGACAAGCGCTGGCTCTTCGGCTTTGAAACGGAGATGAGCACCGGCCCCTAGAGTCGGAAACGACTAGCACGCATGTGCGGGGGAACCTTTACCTTTACATCAGTACTAGATGGGAGTCGGTTAGAGCAAGCCCTACTCCCTTCTAGTACTCATGATGTCACCTACTTTGGTAATGAAATGTGTGCAAGAAAACAACCAGCTTAGAGAACACCAAGGATCCCTTATTTCAACCCTGAGCTACAAATATTTTTTTAGCTCTAGATTTTGGGGGGATACAGTTCAATTCTCTCATGTTGGAGATAGCACATAAATGTTGCTTGCATTTTGATTTTGATGTAGTTGTGATGCCTTAGCTGTACATAGATTTGAGTAAAGGCTTTGGCACGTCTAGACAAACCAGAACTATTTGGTGATTGGATTTCCTAAAGATGTGTTTCTGCCTCTTCAGCTCTTTGATTACATTGCTGACTGTTTGGCTAACTTCATGGAGCAGCTGCAGATAAAGAACAGGAAGCTGCCATTAGGCTTTACCTTCTCCTTTCCCTGCCACCAGACCAAACTGGACGAGGTAAGCAAGATTTCTGCTCCTGGGACAGAGTCAGACCTTCCCCCACATGCCTCCAACCCTGCCAGCATCGTTTCCTGCCGGGCCCTCCTGAGGTTTGTGTCCTCTCGTGCCCGGCATGTGAATGGGAAAGGCCTAATCCATCCTTAGCGGTCCTGGCATGAAAGTGGTGCTTCCCCCTTTAAGCTCACATTCAGAGCATCGGCCAGGTGGGTAAAATCCATTATGCTGGAGCACCTCTCACATCAGAGGCAAGGTGGGGGGAGGGCAGAAGGGGGTGAGATTGGGAGGGGATCCTTATGGTTGGTGGGGACTGAGGTGGGCATGGCCCCTCACCGGAGCTCCTGATCAGTCTCCCCTTCCACCACCGGGTGATGGGTTGTGCCAGGGATCTGTTGGAGTGGTGTAATATGCCAGGCTGACCAGACAGCTGTTCCCTCGGGGTGCTGTAGACCCAACAGGTGGAGCGCAAAGCTGAAAGCGCGTAATGGAGGAGTGCTGGAAACGGCCCCTTCCCCAGCACCCCCCCTGGGGGCATTTGGAGTGTGGAGCCTGCCTAGGAAAGGGAGGAAACTCGCTGCTTGGCATTCACCCCCTTGGAGATGCCAGGCTTTGCGATAGGCGATGGCAGAAAGGGGTGCAGGAGGAGGGCCGGAGGAAGGAGATGCCAGACTCAGGACCATTTAAAAGTGGGAACAATTCTTTTTCTCACTTTTTTTTAAAATTCTGCCCCAATCTGCAGAGTCTGAGTGACATTCAACAGAATGAATGTGCAGAATAAAAATAAAAGGAAATATTTAATAAAGACTCCTGAATATCCACCAGAAACATTCAGTCACGATTTAAACCATGGTTTAAATAACAGCTCCTCCTCCAGATACGTGGACTTCAGCTCCCAGAATCCCCGGTGTAGATTTCTCGATGGTAGCTGCACAGGTTGAGGAGTTCTGGGAATTGAAGTCCGCACTTCTCGGATGGGGGTATCCTGTCAGAGCAAATTCTTCTAGGGCCTGGAGAGCAGAAGCCCCGTAACATAGTCAGGTTAAGATTAATTTCTTTTTTTTTTTTTTTTTTTTTATTGAAAAGTTTTTCAGTACATTTTAATTATTACATCCCATCCCCCAACCCTTCCCAACCCTATCCCACCCTCTCACCCTCCCCTTCCCCCCTCCCCCCCCCGGACTTCCCAGAGCTAGATACAAGGTATAAAAAATAAAGTAACCAATCATAAACTCTCATATGCTAACAACAATAAACTATTAAATCTCTCGCACTTTAGCTCTTATAAATTGACTACAAGCAATATACTTATTCAAATGCTAGATGAAACTTTTTAGTCCCGTATTTATTCTGGATGTAATCAATCCATTTCTTCCATTCCACAATATATCGTTGTTGTGAATGGTCTTTCAAATATGCTGAAATCTTCGCCATTTCCGCCAGGTTGGAAACTTTTAAAGTCCATTCCTCTATAGTCGGCAGTTCTTCCTTCTTCCAGTATTGCCCTATTAAAAGTCTCGCTGCCGTAATTAAGTTCAACATCAAATTAATGTCCAGCACAGTAGTATCAGTAATAATGCCCAGTAAGAACAACTGCGGACAAAACTTTATCCTTTTCTTGAATATCTTCTGCATATTCCACCAAATTTTAATCCAAAATGCTTTGATCTTTTTACAAGTCCACCATATATGAAAGTACGTTGCATCTTCACCGCCACATCTCCAACATTTAGGCTGATAATTCGGATACATACTTGCTAACTTTTTGGGATCTAAATGCCATCTATAAAACATTTTATAAAAGTTCTCTCTTAAATTTTGAGCTTGCGTAAATTTCACATTTCTCACCCAAATCTTTTCCCAAGTGTCCATTGTGATAACTTCCTGAATATTCTGTGCCCATTTTATCATACAATCCTTAACAATTTCTGTTTCTGAGTCAATCTCTATCAATGCAAGATATATCCGTTTGATATGTGCTGGTCCCTGATTTCTAATTTGCTTTACCAAATTTTCATCATTCATTAAAAAACCAATCTTCTGGTCCTCTTTCCACCTGGCTTGTAATTGTCCATATTGAAACCAAGTTTGTACAATCTTTTTTTCTCGTAGAAGATTATATGACTTCAAACACCACACATTCCTCTCCAAACTCAATATTTCCTTATATGTAGTCACATCATGTTTAAATCCAACATTTATATTCTCTATTGCGTGTTTGGGTATTGCCCATAACGGTATCTTATAATTTAACTTTTGTCTGTGCTTTTTCCAAACTCGCAACAAAGCATACCTCAAAATATGTATAAATATTAATAAATTTGTCTGGGCAGGGAAAAGGCCACAGGTCAAATTTAAAATTATGCAGGATATGCGTGAAAGAGGTGGTCTAAGAATGCCCAATTTTAAATTATATTATGAAGCTGCTGCACTATCAGCTATAAGTGATTGGATTAATTTGACACAGGGGAGACTATTAAACCTCGAAGGGCATGATTTGTTATTTGGTTGGCATGCATACTTATTGTATGACAAAAAGGTAGACAATGTGTTTAAAATGCATATTTTGAAGATTAATTTCTTGTCGCTTTACCTTTTTCTCATCAGAGCTTCTTGGATACGTGGACCAAAGGTTTCAAGTGCAGTGGCGTGGAAGGGAAGGACGTGGTTTCTCTGTTACGGAAAGCTATAAAGAAGCGAGGGGTAATTAAATCTCATCTTTTCCCAGCTTGAGGTTCCAGGGAGGCATTAGATTTCCCCAAGGATCTATCACAGGCTCACTGGTGCTGCTGGAATCCTCCCATAGTCGATCAGTGTGGTTTTACGTTTTCTGTAAAATTGTTTGAAAAAGTTTGTGAAACCCGTTCATGCAGTGATAACAGCCCACCAAAAAATGTTTCTGTACACACCACGAAGAAACGATGCATTCACTCCAACCCTTCCAGCTCTTGGAGCCCCCCCTCGCTGCCTTGGGCAAGTCCAGCCCGGAGGGCCAGGTGGTGCCCAGTGGAAATATTGGTCTGGCCTGGCCTGGGCAGCAAAGTGGACTGGAAGACAGCAGGCTGGGCAGCTAGAGAGCTGCGGCTGCAGAATAGGGGGTAGATGGTGCAAGTAAAATTCTAAAGTTCTCTGCTCTACTGAAGCTGCTCTTTCTGCCTGAGATCAACATTTGTGTCTGTGTAAATATGAAAAAAAGAAAGAAAAAATTGAGACCTTGAGGCAAATTAGGAAATACAGAAAAACAGAGCTGCAAGGGACCTTGGAGGTCTTCTAGTCCAACCCCCTGCTCACGTAGGAGACCCTATACCATTTCAGATAGGGTTGGTCTAATCCCCTCTTAAAAAACTCCAGTGATGGAGCACCCACAACCTCTGGAGGAAATCCATTCCATTGGTTGATTGTTCTCACTGTCAGGAAATTTCTCCTTAGTTCCAGGTTGCTTCTCTCCTTGATTAGTTTCCACCCATTGCTTCTTTTGTCCTGCCTTCTGGTGCTTTGAAGAATAGGTTGATTCCATCTTCCTTGTGGCAACCCCTCAAATACTGGAACAGTGGCTATCCTGTGGCCCCTGGTCCTCCTTTTCACTAGACTAGCCATGCCCAACAGCCCCAAACCTTGGAAAAGAGGGGAGGTACCCGTAAAATGTGCCGTTTGCATGTAGATTGCGGAGGTGGCTTGGGGCCTGCAAGGGGACCAGCATCAGCTGCATGCAGCATGCAGTGGGGTGGCAGGAGAGCAGGGAGCTTTTTCTGCAATAGCAGCGGTACCTGCCCTGTGCTTCAAGCAGGGGAAGGCCCCTGGAAGTGGCTAGGAGGGAGGGAAGCTGCTGCTTGGAGAGAAGAGCGGGGTCCATCCACAGCAAGTACCACGGATTCCTTGTTCGTGGCTGCTTCACCATCAAATCCCAGCACAAAACAAACTGGGTCTGTCCCACCTTCTGCTGCCCCTGCTTCCAAGGCCTGGGAGGAGGAGCCTTGGGTGTCAACTGGATTGTGTAGAGTTGTTGAGCCAACTGGGACTCTCACTCACTGCTTCCTTTTCCAATTTCTGCATTACAGGACTTTGAAATTGATGTTATAGCTGTGGTGAATGACACTGTTGGGACAATGATGACCTGTGGCTATGATGACCACAACTGTGAAGTTGGACTTATTGTTGGTAAGGGAGTCATTTGGGCATAAGACGGGCAAGCATTGACATTGTCTGTGCCAACCGAGAAGCAGAAACAAATGTTGGCCCCATCAGATTGCTCCCCCTCCCCCTTAGACTTTGCAGCTCACGGTGAGAGCTTCTTTGCAGCCCATCGCTCCGCCCTGGAGCCTTCTCTGTTTCTGCCTTGCCTCTCTCTCCCCACCCCTTCCTAGGCTCTGGGTCAAATGCTTGCTACATGGAGGATATGCGCCATATAGAGACGGTGGAAGGCGACGAGGGCCGCATGTGCATCAACATAGAGTGGGGAGCCTTTGGAGATGATGGATCCCTCAAGGATATCCGGACAGAGTTTGACCAAGAGATTGACATGGGCTCCCTGAATCCTGGCAAGCAGCTGTAAGTGGAACGTCTCCCCCTGGGTGGCTTTGCTGTTGCCTTCTGGGCAAGGCTAGTCTCTCTCCAGGCTCCTGGCCCAGAGGCCAGAAGTGGCTCTAGTCTTGCCCAGAGTCAGAGAGCATTCAGCGATACCATCGTCGTCATCATCATCATCAAGTTGGAAGGGACCTAGAAGGTCTTCTAGTCCAACCCCCTACTCAGGCAGGAGACCATTTCAGACTAATAGTTGTCCAATCTCTTCTTAAAAACTTCCAACTTCTGGAGGCAGGTTGTCCCGTTGGTTGATTGTCCCGCTGTCAGGAAGTTTCTCCTTAGTTCTAGGTTGCTTCTCTCTTTGATCAGTTTCCAACCATTGGTTCTTGTCCTGCCTTCTGGTACTTTTGAGAATAAATTGGCTCCCTCTTCTTTGTGGCAACCCCTGAGATATTGGAACACTGCTATCATGTCACCCCTTGCCCTTCTCTTCATTAAACTAGACCAGGGGTGTCAAACTCAATTTCATTGAGGGTCGCATCAGCATTGTGATTGCCCTCGAGGGGCCAGGTGGGTGTGGCCTACTGGGTGGGCGTGGCCTACTGGGTGGGCATGGCTAGAGTGCATATGGCCTACTGGGTGGGCGTGGCCAGCTCTACATAGTTCACATCAAGGGTGCCTATGGGGGCCTGGGCAGGAGTGGGACAGATCTGAGGGTCTCTGGCAGAAGGAGGGTCTCTGGGCCAGGGCCAAGGCAGTGGAGGCCGTTCCCTCACTGTTTCCAGGATGGCTTCACGGGCCGCATGAAACCACTTCGCGGGCCGCATCCGGCCCCCGGGCCTTGTGTTTGACATGTCTGAACTAGACAATACCCAATTGCAGCAACCGTACCTTATATATTTTAGCTTCCAGTCCCCCGATCATCCTTGTTGCTCTTCTCTGCATCTTTCTAGAGTCTCAACATCTTTTTTTACCTCGTGGGGCCAAAACTGGATGCAGTATTCCAAGTGTGGCCTTATCAAGGCATTGTAAAATGGTATTAACACTTCACGTGGGGCCCTGCTGAGTTGGCAGCTCTTCCAGTCCGAGGAGGCCAGTTAGATCAGGCCTTGGGGTTTTCCAGGTCCAAACTGGACTTCTGAGGCTGAAGGACTCCTTGCAGAAGGAAGGGCATGGAGGATCCGTTTCCGTTCTGCAACTCCCAGTTTCCTTGTGGAAATGTAATTCAGAGGAATGTGGGAGATCACATGTATGACTGTGTCTTCCCAGAATGTAACCACTTTAGGATAGCATAGGAAGATTTGTTTTATGAAACATTGTTCTCATTGCATTTCCCTCAAGATAATGATTTACTCATTAATTTTCAACACCTGTGCAATGGGGTCCACTGTGTGTGAAATGACATATTTTGTTGAGCAATCCGTAATCTGAAATCTATCTTTGATCTACTAATCTTGCTCCTTCTCTCCCATGTTGCAGGTTTGAGAAGATGATCGGTGGGCTGTATATGGGTGAGCTGGTCAGGCTCATCCTGGTGAAGATGGCCAAGGAGAAGCTTCTCTTCAACGGAAGAGTCTCTGACAACTTGAGGAAGAAGGGCTGCTTTGAGACCAAATACGTGTCTGCCATCGAAAAGTGAGTGGTGGGTCAGGGCTGGGAGCACTTCGGCCTTTCAGGAATTTGTTACACAGGGAAGAGCCGGGACCGGTCGCAGGTGCACCTTGGAGGACCCAGAGAAAGCTCTGAATGAAATGATGCTGAGACCATTAGGCTTTCTGGCTCTGGAGTCTGCCACCCTCCATTGAAAGAAAGACATTCTTGAATAGAATAGAATAGAATCCTCAATTGGCCAAGTGTGATTGGACACCCAAGGAATTTTTCTCCGGTGCATAAGCTCTCAGTGTACATACAAGCAGCAAGTGACAAATCACGATCCTAATCATAAGATACAAGCATCACAAATCAGAACGTACAACACTCAGTGATAATGATAGGATACTAAATAAGAATAGATGTATATAGGAAGTTTGTCTGCTCCTCTTGTATTGCACCTTTCTTCTAGCAGCATTTTAATTGTGATCTGCACAAACCCGCATTTTGATTAGGTTCTGCTGGGCGGGTTCAGCACAAGGGGGAGGTTTGGACCTCGGCCTGTTCAGACAAAGCAGGCACGCAGAGGGACAGTGCGGTATAGCAGCTTAGGTGATGGGCTAAGAGTTAGTTTCCCCTGAAGATCCTTGGGGATTAAGCCAATGGCTCCTCAGGCCAGCCTACCTTACAGGGTTGTTGTAGAGGAAACGAGGAGGAAGGAGTGCTGGGTAAACCTTCCTGGAATTCCTAAATGAAGGCTGGAATAGAGACGGGGCAAATAACTAAACAGCTAGGAAGCCTCTGAGCCCGACGTGCCGAGGACCCGCTTGCTGGGAAAAGGAGGTGCAGACCAATGACCCTTCCAGGGGTTAGAAGGGACCTTGGAGATTTCTAGCCTGTCCCTACCCAGGGCAAGAATCCTCCAGCCATCCTGACAAGTGGCTGTCTAGCTTGGCAGCCGAGCAGGGCTGAAAATGGCACGAGGGAGGGAAGGCCCTGGGGGGGATGGGGGGGGCTGGGCTGCAGGATTTGGCCACCCCAGAGAGGATTTGGGCAGAGATGGAGGCAGGCAGAGCACCAGGGAAGGGTGGTGTGCTGCTGGCAAGGACTTAGCCTCATTCCTTCCCCGAACTTGCAGGGAGAAAGAAGGCATCTCAAAGGCCCGCACCATCTTGGACCAGCTGGGCCTGGAGCCTTCCTATGAGGACTGTGTGGCCACCCAGCGAGTCTGCGAGATTGTCTCCACCCGCTCGGCAAACCTTTGTGGGGCTGCTCTGGCCGCTGTGCTCCACCGTCTGAAGGAGAACCGAGGGGTTGACTGGCTGCGCACCACCATCGGGGTGGATGGCAGCGTCTACAAAAAGCATCCACAGTAAGTGGCTCTGGAGACCCGGCAGGAGAGGTTCTGAGTGGGACTCCATTTGAGGTCCAGAGGCATTCTTAAGGGGAGAGGAAGGTGGGCGCTTTACTTTGTGCCAGCCAAATTCCTTCCTTCCTTTCTCCTCCCTCCCTCCAAAAAAGGGAATCACCGACGGATTTGGGCACCACATGTGCAATTAGTTTTAAAGTTTAAAAGGTTTAATTAATTGGACTGAGTACCCCTTAGTTGCCTGCCAAAGTTTCTTTTTGCACGTTAGGCAAGTTACAGATAGCCCTCTGGTTAGGATGGCATTGGAACTTCCATCATTAACCGTTTGGCCACTTGAGCACCTTGCTTAGTGTTGGCCATCCCAGCAGCCCTGGTTGCTCTCAAAATTCCAGGACCGCGTGGGTTATTAAGTGAGGGCTTCAAGTGAACAGGACAGGGGAAGGAGTAGGCCAAGAAGTGCAGGGGAGGGCCACAGTGGGTGGATGCGTGTAGGCACGGAGTGCCGGTGGGTGTGCCGGTGCCACAGCCAGGCGAGAAAACCGGAGGAGGCTGCTGGTTTTCCCACTGACTTGGCTTGTGGGAAGCTGGCAGTGAAAATTGCAAATGGTGATCGTGTGATCCCGGGGAGGCTGCAACCATCACAACTTTGCAGAGGGATCATATAAGTCCCCCCATTCAGCAGCACCGCAACTCTGAATCGTTGCTGAACGAGCGCCAGGCAAGGATTAACGAGTAATCCAGAAAGGCAATTCAGTTTCCAAAAGGGGTAGTTGGTGGAGACATTTTAAAAGTATTAGTCCACTGCTGTTGGCCCTCGTAATTGTTTACTATCTGGATTTCTCTTATGGTTTGCGACCTGGTGTGATCTGTTGTTTGGGCAATGCTTGTGATGGAAAAGTGTTGTGTAGGCAAAGAAGTTGCCAGTTTGTGGTCCTTCTGAAAGTATCTGGCCATGTGGGTTTCTTTTGCCATCACTGCCCTTGCTGCCAAAGGCAGGATGATGCCAGGGTCCCTGGGAAATTCTCTGCCTTGGGGAGGGCCTGCCTGCTTCGGACTCAGTAGTTCCATGGCTGAGTTGGGAGACTGTTACGGGTAGGAGCAACCCATGTAATAACATGCAGAAATAGACCGTGTGGATGTCACAATCTCCGTTAAGCTTAGGGACCGCAGGACCTGCTGTTTTCAGTCTGACAGAGAAGGTTCCCAGGGCCTCTCAGCAGCCTCACCCTGGAGCCTTTTCAAGGTGCTGTGGAAGAGGAGGGGTGACTGGAAGGCAGAGGCTTGCAGGGTTGCTCTGGTCTGGATTGGGGGCAGCTAATGGCCCCCTGTTAGACAGGCTGTTTTTCTTAGGTCAACTGGGCAAACTGGGCCAGAAGACCCAGGAGGAGAAGAGAAAAATTGGCCTGGGCCAGAATTTCACAGTCCTCCTTTGTCGACTGGCTTTGAGTTGCTGGGCTGGGCTTAGCCTCTCAGCTGTGCGTCCTGCTTGCTTGCTGAAGCAGGTGGCGTGAAAGGGCCTTGCGGGCATTGCTGCAGAGAGGTGGCCACCTGCTTTTAAACACGTGTGTGCAAGACTGTCAAGGGTGTCTCTGAGCAGCTGCTGTCTTAGCGGCACAACCCTATCAAAATCTCCCCCTTTGCTCCAGGTGGTAGCAAAGACAGATTTCTGCAGGGTATTCTGAAACAGTCCTCTGCTCCATCTTTGTCCCACATAGTTTTGCCCGCCGCCTTCACAAAGTGGTACATCGCCTCCTGTCTGGCCACGAAATCCGATTTGTCCGGTCAGAAGATGGAAGTGGCAAGGGATCTGCCATGGTGACGGCGGTGGCATATCGGCTGGCTGCCCAGCACGAGGCCCGCCAGGAGATCCTCCGCCCTCTCCGACTGAGCCACCAGCAGTTGCTGGAGGTGAAGAGGAGGATGCAGCAAGAGATGAAGTTGGGCCTGGCCCAGGAGACGCATGCCAAGGCCACGGTCAAGATGTTGCCCTCCTATGTGTGTGCCACTCCGGATGGGACAGGTAAGGAGGCCCAGAGAGGCCTAGTGGGCTGGAGCAGGGCAGGTGTGGCCAGGATTCCACAGCTTGTGCTTGTGACTGATGCAAATTGCAGAATACACGTAACTTTCATAATCTCCAGATGCCCATGTAGTAAACCACAAAAAACCCCACCCAAACCAAGTTCAGCCTGATGCCTGTGCAGGGCTGTTGGAATGCTGGTGACCTAGTTGGACCAGTGTGAAGGCAGCCCTAGGGTGTTCCCTCTGTTCCCTCTCTCAACGTGGCTTCCTGGATGTCTGCTATTGCTGGAAATTTTCTTGTTAATTGTGTCCTTGGAACAGATTTATTTATTCCCTCCAAGGATCTCCTGGGGCAGTCCCCCACATTGGCCTCTGCTGAAGCCTGCATCTGCCTCTGCCTTGCTTGGTGGCCCTTTATACCGGAGGAAGATGGTTTTCTCACTTGCCCTCTAAATGCTTTTGCACATGATCTGGAACAGACTGCCCAGTGGGGGGGCCCCTCTTGCGAGCGTTCACAGATGCTTTTTTCTTGAAATCCCGCCCCCCCCCCACTGGTGCCTTCCACATGTATCGTTCCCACTAACATCACCATGCCATCCTCTTTGAGAGTTTTGCCAGGTGCTGCTGTCAATGCATCTGGAGGGCATCACTGTGAAGAACAACAACTAAGGATTTCATTGGTCTCCTCCTCCTCCTTTACCACCACCACCTCCATCACTGGGGTAACTTCTGGGGCTTTGCAGAACAAGGCATAGAAGTTCTGATGTTTTGGTATATCTGGTTGAAGCAGTGGTATTTGTAAAAGGAGCTGGTTTTTGGTTTCAGAAAAAGGAGACTTCCTGGCCTTGGACCTGGGGGGCACCAACTTCCGTGTGCTTCTGGTGCGCATACGAAATGGGATGCGGCACAGCGTGGAGATGCACAACAAGATCTACACAATTTCAGAAGATATTATGCAAGGAACAGGAGAGGAGGTAAGTGATCCTTGGAAGAGTGGGGAGGGGTTCAATGGATGGAGAAGTCATAGCAAGTCCAGAGAGGCCTCCCTGGCAGCTAAAAGGTGCCCTGGCATTTTGGCTTAAGGGCCTCTGGAACAGCTATCAGACTAGGAGAAGCAGCCCTACTGCCAGGTGAAAGCAATTATGAAAGTCAAGCAGATAGTTCTTAATCTTTGGTTGTTTAACTAATATTCAAAATTATCATGGCCTCAGAGAAGGTGCTTTACGACCGATGAAGCTCTTCCTGAGTGTTGCAAATGGTTGTAAAACATTTTCCCTGTGGTCACATGATTGGATGAAATTCAGTGGTGAGAAAAGTAAGGTTTTGCTTAGGCAAGAAAAGCCAAATGCACAGGTACAGAGTAGGTGAAACCTGGCTCATTAGCAGTAGCTGTCAGAGAGGTCTTGGAGACCTAGTGGACAATGACTTAAATGTGAGCCAGCAATGTGCTGTAGCTGCCGAGAAGGCCAATGCAGTCCTAGGCTGTATTACCAGATAGAATCAAGATCACAAGAAGTGCTAGTACCACTTTATGAAACCTTGGTAAGACCACACCTAGAATACTGCATCCAGCTTTGGTCACTATATTATA
This sequence comes from Daboia siamensis, assembly GCA_024449315.1. NCBI lineage: Eukaryota > Metazoa > Chordata > Lepidosauria > Squamata > Viperidae > Daboia > Daboia siamensis. The sequence continues at coordinate 593,207 of JAKJMR010000795.1, forward strand.
AAAAAGATGTTGAGAATCTGGCAAGAGTGCAGAAAAGAGTGGCAAAGATGATTAGACCTGGAGGCTAAAACATACCAAGAAGGGTTCCAGGAATTGGGTATGTCTATAGTGAAAAGGGACGCGGTGGCTCAGTGGGTTAGGACGCTGAGCTTGTCGATCAGAAGGTCAGTAGTTTGGCGGGTCGAATCCTGAGTGCCGCGTAACAGAGTGAGCGCCTGTTACTCGTCCCAGCTTCTGCCAACCTAGCAGTTCGAAAGCACGTAAAAATCCAAGTAGAAAAATAGGGACCACTACGGTGGGAAGGTAACAGTGTTCCGTGCGCCTTTGGCATCTAGTCATGCCAGCCACATGACCACAGAGATGTCCTCAGACAAGTGCTGGCTCTTTGGTTTTGAAACGGAGATGAGCACCGCCCCCTAGAGTTGGAAACGACTAGCACACACGTGCAGGGGAACCTTTACCTTTACCTTTATAGTGAAAAGGACCAGGGGAGGCATGATAGGTATGTTCTAATATGAGGGGCTGCCTCAAAGAAGAGGGGGTCAACCTATTCTCCAAAGCACCTGAAGGCAGGACAAGAAGCAACGGATGGAAACTAATCATGGAGAGAAGCAACTTGGAACTAAAGAGAAATTTCCTGACACTGGGACCAATTAACCAGTGGAACAACCTGCCTCCAGAAGCTGTGAATGTTCCAAAACTGGAAGTTTTTAAGAAGAGACTGAACAGCCACTTGTCTGAAATGGTATAGGGTTTCCAGCCTGAGCAGGGAGTTGGACTTGAAGACCTCTAAGGTCCTTTTCAATTCCGTTATTCTGTTAAAAGGCTTCCAGTCCTGTTTTCCCCCTGCCATGCTGGGTTTCTTCTGGAAAATGCAACCTTCCTTCCCTTGTGGAGGCTGTCCGGGGAATTTGGGAGTTGAGCTCCATCCAATTTAAAGTTGGCACGTTTGAGAAGCATTGTTCTAGAGCAGGGGTGGACAACCTTGGCTGTTTTATGACTCGTGGACTTCAACTCACAGAATCCCTGAGCCAGCCATGCTGAGGGGAAAGGGAGAGGTTTCCAAGCTGAGCCATACTGGCTCAGGAATTCTGGGAGTTGAAGTCCAGGAGTCATAAAAGAGCCAAGGTTGCCCACCCCTGCTCTAGAACAATGCCTGAGAGACGGCTTTGGCTGCAGGTCTTTGTCCCAGAAGCAACAGCCCGGACCTTTTTCACAGCCATTTGGTTATACAGGGGTGGAAATATTTTAGGAGAGGGGGAGCTGATGATGCTGTGCCTTTCTGCATAACAACTGTTCTATTCTACGGTGAGAGGAACTTTATCCCATGCAAAAGGAAGTAACCCCCAGCTGGAATTTTGACTGGGATGCCTTTTTCACCCAGTCTCCATCCTCAAGTTAGGGAAGCTACAATGACAAGAGGAGCATTTTAGTGTGAATATCCAAGCTACTTCCACTTGCCACGTCTGGATGGCCATGGGACCCTTTTGGTAGGGCTGGCCCTAGAGGCACTGACTGGGTTTCTGTAAGGAAAAGAAGCATTCCAGCATCTCTTCCGGCTGGCAGAAGGTTGGGAAGCAGTGGCTGGCAGGCTCTGTTAACACCTCAGGCGATCCAGGTGAAATGGGCTCTTGGCCTGCTGGACTTTGGCTCCTGTCCAGCCAGCCTGCATGGGCAGTGGGCCTGGGAAGGAGGGGATCCTCAGCCTTCGAGGTTTGGGTATGCTGTGATGGAGGAAGCCAGACTTGGAGGTGTGTCCTATGAAGATGGGAACCGCAGGGTCCCTTCCAGATGTCCTTCAGTCCTCTCGGCTCAGGCCTGCTCCCCCTCCTCCTCCTCCCAAGGGGACGGGGCATTCCGGCTGGCAGTGCCAGGTGCAACTCAGGTTCACAGCTCCGCCCTTTGTTTCTCTTTGCAGCTCTTCGATCACATCGTTAATTGCATTTCGGACTTCCTGGAGTACATGGGGATGAAGGGCGCTTCACTCCCCCTAGGATTTACTTTCTCTTTCCCTTGTCAGCAAAACAGACTTGATGAGGTACACCTTTTCCTGCTGCTTTCAAATTGTCTCTGTGTGTATGTGGTTTGTGTTTGTGTGTGTGCTGCTAAGCTTGTGGGCAGCTCCAATGACAAACAGCACCAGGCAGCCCAAGGTATCAAGTTGGGTTAAAAAGCAATGAAAGCAAAAGGTAACTATAATGTTAGAATTGGTCAAGAGACCACCAGGAAGGTTAGTCATTTAATTGATTCAGACACCTGTCCCCCTCCCCCTCCACCTCCCGAGGGACTGAGAAACCGATGGGCAGTCCAAGGGCTGTTGGAATAAGCCTTTTTTCATAGCTTTCCTAAAACCAGCCAGGAAGGAGCCATGTTGAGAAGGCCCCGGGATGGTGGTTGCTGTTTGGTGTGTATTTCAGTACAGTGTTAACCCTGCAAGATTGGCCATGAATTAGTATGAGACAAACCTTGGATTCCTGAGGGTAGTTGAAGTAGCTGATGGAAGCAAGGAAGGAGATCTAGAAGCGCATAACTTTGCTTTGTTTGCTTATTAAACTTGTAGCTGTTGAGAGCATCTGCATGTTTAAAAATAAGCTGGATAGGTTTTTGCTGGTTGCTTAACCTGAGGCCACACAGAGAAGTTGTTCCGGGTTGATTCTGAGGTGGGAGCTGATTTCTGCACTCCTTTCCTCTCAGGGAATCCTCCTGCAGTGGACCAAAGGATTCAGCGCTTCTGGTTGTGAAGGAGAAAATGTTGTGGGGCTGCTGAAGGAAGCCATCCTCAGAAGGAAGGTATATCTCTGAAATAGGTATTTCTAATTGCAAAATTGATCCATTCTGGAGAGAAACACTTGGCCTGAAACAAAACCAAAGGAGTGATATTTGGAATATGCTTAATGTGGACTGAGGTTGACTAATTTTGATTTCTAATTCCTTTTTACATTGGGGTGGTTTCCTGTTCCCTCGTAGAAAAGACTGCAGGCTGAAACCCTTTTTCTTTCTTCTCCTTAGGAGTTTGAAATGGATGTGGTAGCTTTGGTGAACGACACAGTGGGCACCATGATGAGTTGTGGGTATGAAGACCCTCTTTGTGAAGTGGGACTTATTGTTGGTAAGCACCCAACCTCGCTTGGTAAAGCAGCGATGTAATTGATGGAGGGGATTCTGCCCTCTTCCACCCCAAGAATATCATCCCTGGCCCACCTTCTTCAAGAATGAAGCCAACCAGCTGGAGATATATGGTCTCCTTCTGTTTGGATGAAGGGGGCTGCAGGCGAGAAGCGGAGTAGTGCTCAGCCCTCCTGTTGTTGCGGGTGATGCTCAGCCCCACTCTGGCTCCTGAATCCAGACCTTTGTTGGCTTCATTAGTTTCATTAGTTGGCTTCTTATTTAGCAACTTAATGATAATCAAATTAATATACAAAACAATAAAACAAAATCCAACTCTCAGAACTTTGTGGTACATTTGCCTGGTGGAAGTTAGGCTGAAGATGCTATCCCAGGAGTCTTCTGTCCTGTTTTGTTTCCTTCCTCCCAGGACTTGTAGACTCTCAACCATGTGGGTGGGATGTGTTGTGTGCTTCATACAACAACAACAATTAAAGATCCTATATTGGATCTTATGTCAGTAACCCATAGTTTGGGTGTTTCTTACAGTACCCGGTTTTTCCAGCTTGCCAGTCTGTGGCATCGGAGGGCAGCGGCTCGGTTTCTTGCTGAGCTGCTGTACCTCTGCAGTTGACCTCTGTAGCAACAGGAGTTTTTGTTGCTGTCGTTCTCAGTGATGGAGTCACATTGACATGCTTGATCCTTTGGTCCATGTCACTTTTTCTACCTTCTGCCTCTTCATCAAAAAGTGGAAGCTGTTTCTTTGGCCTTTAAAACCCTCTCCTGTTGCTTTCCCAGGAACTGGCACCAATGCCTGCTACATGGAGGAGCTGAGAAATGTGGAGCTGGTGGCCGGGGACAAAGGCAGGATGTGTGTCAATATGGAGTGGGGGGCCTTTGGGGACAACGGCTGTTTGGACGCGTTCTGGACAGAGTTTGATGCCATTGTGGACGAGAATTCCCTCAACCCTGGGAAGCAACGGTGGGTGAGCTTGGGGGAAACTCATCATGGGCCTTTGTTTTCCTCTAGGTTTACCAGGCACAGAGGAGTGTATGATTAATGGGATCCACTATCCCTGATCTACCTGCACCCATCCTTGCTGGATTCCGCAACATGCCTATATTCTAATGAAATGGGATTGGTTCCACATTTGGGGGGGACCCAGCCATTGTCAGAGCATGTTATGCAAACAGGGTCCTAGTCTAGACTATAATGTAGTTTATTTAGCTGGGCATTATTTGTTGTTGAGCAGTAATGAGGTTTAGCATGTGGGTTAGTTTCCTTGAGTGTTCACAACCATATTCTCCCTCCCAACGTTTCAGATTTGAGAAGATGATCAGTGGGATGTACCTGGGAGAAATTGTCCGCAATATCCTGATCAAGTTCACCAGGCGAGGACTGCTCTTCCGTGGGAGAATCTCTGAACGGCTAAAGACCAAGGGGATCTTTAAAACCAAGTTCCTGTCTCAAATTGAGAGGTGAGATCAGGTCAGATCTGAACAGGATCTGGGGCCAGAATCTCCACTGGCCACAAGCAGAGAAGAGGGAGGCAGAAATGGCTGTCTGTATCTTCCCCTTCTTGGACCTTCCTTGGGCTCTCCCGGAAGGCCCAAATTCTTGTTTATTAATTATGGGACAAGCAAAAAGGTTGTTCAGCTTCTTCCTTCCGAATGACTACTGCCTCCTAGTGGCCAGGTTTACTTCCCCTTCTATAGCCTTTCCCAATCACCATAACATCTGACCCAGCCAAGTTGGAGAAGGTTGCTGCGGTATTTCTATGGGAGCAGTTATATTCTGGTCCTAAAGTTGAAGTGGAAATGTAGCAGAGCCTTAGCTCTGTATGTTATGTAGTATTTGCATCATGCAATGAACACGCATAATTCTTATTGCTGTTTTCTTCCAATGTGAGATGGAAAAGATAGTGTGATTTTCCTTTGCTATATATTCTTTGTGTAAGGCAAACCTGCAAGAAGTACATATATAACCTCTCATAGACATGCATTACAAGAGCATTAATTGGATTATTTTCTGTGAAAAGTCATTAACCAGGTAGAAGCCCATTACAGTTCTTTGAAAGAAGGACAGGTGAATCTGCAATAAAATATTCTGGGTTGTCTAATTGCTGAACTTTACGATTCATCATAAATGAACTGGAAAGTAACTCAAGATTGTTCTTATCTCAGTCGCCCCTTGGAATTTCCATTGGGCTCCATTTTAGATAGAAGTTCAGAACGTGTTTGCATTCCAGCGCTAATTGAAGCCAGGGCAAGAGAGGTTCTTTCTGAAGCTAATAACTTGTTTTATGTTAGAATAATGATGGGGGCATTACCAGCCCCACCAAGTAGGCCAGAACAGGGAAACTAAAGCCACTTTTATTGAGATGGACTATAATAACAGAATGCAAGTCTGATTGTGCTGGGCCATCTCCTGCTTCTTCCATTCCTGTGAAATAGGGAGGAGTTTGAGCCCCTTCCAAATGTTCTCTTGCTGAACTGGACTTAAAGTGTGTTCAGCCTCTTACCTAGCTGGTGATTTCTGCCTATCTCCATCAAGGTTGTCATCCTTGCTTGCTACATCAGGCCAGGCCCATTCCAGCAGAATGGAGAAGACCCGCCTTTCCTCCCCACCTAATTCCTAAGCCTGTGTGCCCCATCTTGTGTCCCCAGTGATTGCCTGGCGCTGCTTCAGGTCCGGCACATCCTCCAGGACCTTGGGCTGAAGAGCACATGTGACGACAGCATCATTGTGAAGGAGGTGTGCACTGTGATCGCTCAACGTGCCGCTCAGCTGTGTGGGGCAGGAGTGGCCGCAGTGGTGGACAAGATCCGAGAGAATCGAGATTTGGATTTCCTTAAGATCACCGTCGGTGTGGATGGGACCCTCTACAAATTCCATCCTCAGTAAGTTTCTCTGCTTGGCCTGGGAAGAGGAGGTTTGAGGCCCTAAAGCAGCGTTTCAGCATCTTTAAGACACGTAGACCAATTTCCCAGCCAGCATTTGTTCAGTTCTGAGAGTACTGGCTGGGGAATTCTGGGAGTTGAAGTCCACGCTTCTTAAAGTTGCCAAGGTTGAGCAATACTGACCTAAAATAACAACTGCATGAGATGGAAGGTAGAAAGGGGAGGGAGGTTAGAATAGATCAGATAGACAGATACAAAGAGGCTAGGGCAAATCTCAGAAGAGGCATTAGGATGGCAAAACAACAATACAAACAAAAGGTGGAGAACCATTTAGCGAACAACGATCCGAGGCAAGTATGGCAGGGACTGCAGCACTTAACCAACTATAAGGGCAGCACGAGGAGCATGGCAAACACCGATGCCTCGTTGGCTGAGGAGCTGAATATCTTCTTCGCCCGCTACGAGGTTAAAAGAGCAGACCCCGTAGCCTCTGCTGGCCGGCCTTCTGACTCTCAGCCACTCACCCTGTGTGAACACCAAGGGAGAGCTGCATTGAAGGCTGTGAATCCCAGCAAAGCTGCAGGCCCAGATGGGGTGCTGGGGATAGTGGTCAGGAATTGTGCCGATCAATTAGCAGGGCTCCTGACAAGGATTTTTAACATTCCTTGCAAACGGCATGTGTACCATCGTGCTTGAAAGCAGCTACCATTGTCCCAGTCCCCAAGAAAACTGCAGTTGAGTGCCTGAATGACTACAGACCTATTGCATTAACGTCTGTAGTCATGAAATGCTTTGAAAGATTGGTTCTCCAACATCTTAGGACATGCCTCCCACTGGACTTTGATAAACATCAATTTGCCTACAGGGGAAATAGGTCGACAGACGATGCCATAGCTACTGCTTTATACTCCGTAGCAAGTCATCTCGAGAAGCCTGGAAGTTACATCAGGATGCTTTTTGTTGACTACAGCTCGGCTTTCAACACCATTTTGCCGAGCATTCTCATAGAGAAGCTGACTGACTTGAAATTCTCCCCCGCCATCTGCGATTGGATTCAAGACTTTCTTAGGGATCGGTTACAAACAGTGAGGGTCGGGTCTGCTTTGTCCACCCCCCTGAAGCTTTGCACTGGCACGCCACAGGGCTGTGTGCTTAGCCCCTACCTGTACTCTTTATACACTTATGATTGTGTATCATCTGACCCATCCACTGCGATAATCAAGTTCGCAGATGATACAACTGTGGTGGGTCTTATTACAGGTGGGGATGAGACAGCATATAGGGCGGAGGTACAAAAACTATCCATATGGTGTAGTAACAACAACTTGTACCTAAACATCGGCAAGACGAAAGGGATGGTGTTAGACTTCCAGAGAAAAAAGAAGGAACCTGCCCCACTTTACATCGGGGAGGACTGTGTAGAGAGAGTTTCCTCCTTTAAATTTCTGGGAGTCTACCTCTGTGAAGATCTGACCTGGAAAGTTAACACAACCCAGGTGGCTAGAAAGGCCCAACAGAGGCTTCACTTTCTTAGGGTCTTGCGGAAGAAGAGGGTAGAACAACAGCTAATGACCCTCTTTTACCGGTCTACTATAGAGAGCGTCCTCTCGTATGGTATTGTGGTTTGGTATGCTGGTCTGACAGCCATGGATAGGAAAGTATTACAGAGGGTAGTGAGCACAGCACAAGACATTGTGGGCTGTCCCCTGACACCATTGGATGACCTCGCCAGGGCTCGTTGCCTTGGAAGAGTGAGGAAGATTCTCAGGGATGACTCACACCCTGGACGGTATCTCTTTACTCTCCTACCATACGGTAGGAGATATAGGAATATAGCCAGCCGTACCAACAGGCTGAAAAATAGCTTTTATCCGTGGGCTGTTAGGCTTTTAAATGGGACATAATCTTATGCAGAATTGACTTGGGAGGCCGGTGTGTGGTGTAGTTGGTTCACATGGGTGGTAGGATGGAGGGTTTGTTGTCACTGTGTGTTGGGGGGAGAGAGCACGGGGGGAGGCTCAGCTAATCTCAATGTACACATGTTGTACTTTGACAATAAAGGTATTATTATTATTATTATTATTATTATTATTATTATTATCATCATCATCATCATCATCATCATCATCATCTAGCGGGCTTTCTGCCGCACAAATTGGTCCCAGTGTCTTCTGCCATTTGCACGGAGGCGTCTTTCACATTTTTGCAAGCACAACATAGCTTGATGTATCATTCTGTAGTGTGATTGCACCACAAGAGGTGCAGTTATTGGATCTCTATTTCCTCAAATATTTGAGAATATTTAAAGCAGACCCAGAAATAATTTGTAGAAACAGTTAAAAACTGAGGATCACTGGCATGTTTGTTGCAAGGCCAAGAAAGACAAATGAAAGCGAAAAAGGCCCAAGGGCAGAGGGAAATGAGATGAGGGAGAGAGAAAAAAGTCAGATGACTGTCATCCTGTTCCTTTCTGCTCTCTCTGCAGCTTCTCTAAGGTGATGCACGAAACCGTGAAGCAGCTTTCGCCCAAGTGTGAGGTGACCTTCCTTCAGTCCGAGGATGGCAGCGGGAAGGGGGCGGCCCTTATCACTGCGGTGGCATGTCGGATGCGGGATGCTGGCCAGCACTGAGAGGGCTCCCCGAACACCCAGGCGTGACTGCTGCTCCCTCCCTGCCCAATTTCCAGACCACTCCGGGCAGAATCCTTGTGTCTTCCAAAATTGTTCCTAGTGGACCCCATCTGGGCTGGATCCTTTGCACATAGATAAGGAGCCTCCCTGTAGGATAAGGACTGCTTCTTCCAGCCGATCTCCAATGGCTGTTCAGTGTCTTTCACCATTGCTGATCACCCCGTGTCCATGTCACATCTGAAGCGCCTGGCCCTGAGCTAGGCCCAGACCAGAGCATAGCAGAAGCACACCCATTTACACTAAAGTTAATGAATCTACTTACATTACAACTTAAACATTTTTAGTAGGAAACCAAGTGTTGGTATTAGGAGAGCAGGGATGTTCTGCAATCATGATTCTTGAGGTAAGCTCCGGGGATTTGAGTGAGCTGACATCACAGGAGGCCGAGAAGCTGCCTGCTCATCTCCCCTTGGAGAGGCTGCATTTCCATCCAGAGTTGGTGCGGCCAAGCATCAGTGGCCTGGCTGCTCTTTTCTGCTGGAAACAAATCCCACCCCCATCAATCTGAAGGGTCCTTGCAAAGGACTGTTGTGACCCCATCCGAGAGGGAGGGAGATCCCCTGAGCGTTTGAGAATCTCCATCTCCATTTTCCCTCACAGCTTGAAAGCCAGCTTCTTAGTTCTCTAGCTGGAGAGATGTTGGGGAGGGGAGGGGGAAAGGGCAGAGAGGGAGGTTTACAGCAAGTTTTCTGTCCAAAAATTCTGAAGAGGGGAGTACTTTAGAAATTACCCCTCTGCAAGTTGAAAATGGGGCTGGGAAGGAAAAGGCCCCTTTCCAAGACTGCTCCATGAAACCTGAAAATGAGGACACCAGGTGGAGATCCCATCATGCTGGCTAATTGTGGGCCTTGCAATTGTGCTCTGGGAGCACCTGAGCCATTGCAAACCACAAGCCCATCAGCTGCAGAAGAGGCCCTGGATATGGTCCCTGGGGTGCCGCTTTCTCAGCCAATCTAGTCAGTTTACAGCCTCTGAATCTGCTTTCTTGAGTTTTCACCTCTGCCAGGTTTGGGGCTACACAACCCCCTGGGTTCTTCTGTGGGGGAAAGGGAAGCCCCTTCACCACCTGTTTCTTGCGTTTTGAAGTTTTGAGGGCCAAGGTGTGGAAACCGTTGGCTTCTGAGGGAGGCCGCTGCAGGGAAGCAGCCTCCAAAAAGCCAGGCGGGCAGCTGGGATGGCAGACTCCCTTCCTGGCTTTCCATAGCCTCCTGCAAGTGACAAGCTCACCTTCTAGTTCTGAATCCAACCAGCTGCTTTCCTCACAGACCACGAGTGGCAAAGAGCTCCTTTTATGGCAGAAGGCCTAGTTCACAGGAGTCAACCTTTGCCTGTGACATCCATTGCATTTTGGTCAGTACATTTGGTTGTTTTGAAGAGAAATTATTTCTTCTATTTTTTTATCTCTTGGGTGTATATATATATGTATTTATAGCTTGGATAACTGAAATAGAAATGTTCAAGAAAATATTCCATTTAAAAATACACATCCTATTCTTTTAAGCATTTAAAATGATTAACTATTTTAGGAAAGCTTCAATCTTGCAATAAAGAGGAACCACTCCAAACAGCCTGTGTGGAAAAGACCAAATGAAAATTTGTGTTGGGACAAATATTAAATTTTATCTATTTTTATAAAGGAAGAACAAAATGAATAATCCAATTCCAAACCTTTTTGTGGAGGCTTTACTGCAAACAATACCTATCTACTGAAATGATTGAAAACAAATAATATTTGATGTACTGTAATTACAGCCAAAGTAATTCCATGTATGTATTTTTCTCTGGAATTAACATTATGAGATTGGCAAGAATGTAGAAATGCCTTGTATTTTCTTAGTAGTGTGCTTGGTTTAGTGAACAGCACCATATGCTTAATAAGATTGTTAACTGGAAAGAAAGAAAATAATTAGAATTTTGTCAGATTTGGGTTTGATGTGTGTGTGTGTGTGTGGGGGGGGTGTTGCAGGGAGGCTCCAGGTTTGGGAAGAGGGCGATGGTGAGGGGGCAGGGTGTGTGAATCCTTTCGCAGACCCCTGAGCTGAGACATAATAATAGACCTCTGACTCTCACAATTTTACATTATTATCGTGTTTCCATGAAAGTAAGCCCCAGCTGATTTTCGGGGGTGGGCCTAATATAAGCCCTCCTCCCGAAAGTAAGCTCTACTTAAGGGCTTGCATAGACAGCCTGCTGTCGATTCCATCTGGTTTCACCATAGACACAAGGGGGTTGGAATGTGCCACTGCCTCTGTGATGAGGCAAAG
>JAKJMR010000795.1:604176-620555 GCA_024449315.1 Daboia siamensis
GGGTTGGGGGGCAATGGGGGTTAGAGTTAACATACAGTAGGCCTGGCTACGGCCTCATGGGTCAGATGGGGGAATCCGTCAGACCTCATGAACATGCCATTGGTGAGCGCAACATGGCTCGGCTGAAAGCAGCAGAGAGGAAAGCTGACAGGGCAGCGCAATGACTGGCACGAGAGGAGAAACAGGAGAGCCGGTGAGGATAGTGGAGCAGGGAGGAGAGGCAGCCAGGGAGAGAAGGGAAGAGCTTACTGTGAACCATCCAGGCAGCCTTGTTTGCTGAAGGAAGCAGAACATCCGCGTGACAAACCAGCAAATGGGAGTCACATGGCTGTGGAGCTGTTAGAGTGGTAGAATGCTACAGCACAGTAGACAAGGGCCTGCGGATGGCAGTAGACTGGGTGCTGTGGGTGGCAGTAGACCAGGGCCTGCGGACGGCAGTAGATTGGGTACTGCAGACAGCAGTAGATCAGGTGCTGCAGACAGCAGTAGACTGGGTGCTGTGGATGGCAAGTAGACCGGGTGCTGTGGATGGCAATAGACCAGGTGCTGTGAACGGCTGCAAACCAGTAGACTGGGGACTATGAACAGAAGTAGACCAGCAGACTGGGGACTGCAAACAGCAGCAGACCAGTAGAATGGGGACTGAATGGCAACTACACAGCAGACTTGGAAAAAGAAACCAATGCTATTTTGATTTGCAAAACATAGGATACAAAAAACCAAAACCCATAGGCATAATTAATCCCATTTAATCCCATTTATATCCCGCCCTTCTCCGAAGACTCAGGGTGGCTTACAATTTAAAGCACAAATCGATGTGCTTAGCAATAGCCTTAATTCTATGTATATGCCTGCTTATTAGGGCTTTCGCCCACCCCCCACCCCCCCGGTGGCATTAAGTAGAACAGAGACGGTAGAAACCAGATTAACAGCAAAAATCCACCAGACAAAAAGAGGGATTTTCAAACCAAACTCATGGAACAGGTGACAGATACTATTGTGGTATGCAATACATGTTCCATGTATGTGCTTATGCCCAGAGAACATCCAAATTATATATGCATTAAATGTAAACTATGAAATACTAGAGGAAAAAGTAGGATCTAGAGGCAACTCTAGCCAAACTCCAACCTACACAAGAAAGCTTACCCAAACCGAACCAAACAATGAAAAAATAACTCCCAGAGGATCTGACCCTGCTGATAAACCCTTGGAGGAAGACATGGAGGTAAGTCACACATAGAAGAAAACACAATAATCGAAGCAGCATACATCTAACAAACCCCTATTGCCCAATTTAAGCCAACAAGAAGCAGCCCCATTAAAACTGAACAATAGATTTCTCCCCCTAGATGGAAATAAATAGACCTATAACCTCCCCCTCAAAGAAAACATGCAGACACCTAGCAATGTGCTAAAGCACATTGATTTGTGATTTAGATTGTAAGCCGCCCTGAGTCTTTGGAGAAGGGCGGGATATAAATGGGATTAAAAAAAGAAAAGAAACAACACCAAATATCCCTTAAAAAGTCACATCAACAAACACTCCTGAGACAAAGAAAAAACACCTTCCAAAAAAAGAAGGCAAGTGCTGTTGATAGGAGATTCTATTCTCAAAGGAACAGAAGCAGCCATCTGCAGACTGGACATACAATTCAGGGAGGTATGTTGTCTCCCTGGAACAAAAATCAAAGACATGGCTGAGAACATAACCAAAATAATTAGGCCCACAGATACTACCCTCTCCTACTCCTTCACATTGGGACGAATAACACAGCAAAGAACCTGAGCACAATACTGAGGGTGTATAAGCAACTAAGCAATAAAGTTGAGCTAGGAGCACAGGTAGTGTTCTCATCAGTATTCCCAACAAAAGGCCAACACCCATTGAGGGAAAAAAGAATTCTAGAAATAAACCACTGGCAAAAGGGTTGGTGTTGCCAAGAAAACTGGTTTTCTGGACCATGGACTGCATTTCCTATGCGAAGGACTGTTGGCAAGGGATAGGCTGCACCTCATGAAAATGGGAAAATGTACTTGGAAAAAGACTGGCCCAACTCATTAGAAGGGCTTTAAACTAAAATTGAGGGGGAAGGGTGACCAATTTTTAGAATCTCTAGAACACCAAACCAACCATAAATCCCAAGAAAACAAATCAAAGACGTAGGGAGTGATGAGAAAAAAAAAGATCAAACAACAATCGGGAGATGCAGGAAACATACCCATGGACAGACATAAGAGACTTAAAATGTTTATATACTAATGCCCAAAGCTTGAGGAACAAACAGGGTGAACTAGAAGCAATAGTAATCTATATGGGTCAGTATGAAAGGAGGGAAAAGTGACATTGCCATAGGTATATATTACAGGCCATCCAACCAATCAGAAGAAATAGATGGACTATTTGCCAACCAGTTAACAAATGTAACAAAGTAGTAATGAGAGACTTCAACTACCCTGATATCAGTTGGGAGACAAACTGCAGCAAGTGGGAGATCAAACAGATCCCTAACCAACCTAGCCGACAACTTTGTCATCCAAAAGGTGGAGGAGGGAACTAGAAGTAAAGCTATACTGTACCTAATTCTTACTAATAGAGAAGAAGTGATAAAGGAAGTTGAAGTTGCCAGAACCTTGGGGAAAGTGATCACATTATACTGGAATTCAATACAATGCAAACACAAGCAATAGAAAATAATTCAACCAATGTTAAACTTCAAAAGAGCTGATTTTCACAAACTCAGAGAGAACGTAGGAAAGGTTCCATGGATGAAAATCCTAAAGGGGAAAACAACTCAAGAAGCATGGGAAACTCTAAAAAATTCTTTCATAAAAGCCCATACCACCACAATACCACTGAAAAAGAAAAACAAGAAAGTCAAGAAAAAACCACAATGGCTGCAAAAACCATATAAATATGGGGACAGGATATACCTCTCCACTAAGCATTTGTAATCTTTACAACTTTCAAAGAAATTAGGCCCTAAATTTGTAGGAACATTCTCTGTCAAGTGGATCATCAACCCTGTGATGGTTGAATTGGACTTGCCAAAAAATCTATGTAAAATCCACCCTGTTTTCCACTGCAGCTTGCTCAAACCAGAGGCTACCTCTAACCTTAGGCCTCCTACATGTCAGGTGCCCACACCTATCATGTTTGAGGATGAACAACATTTTGAAATTAAAGATATTTTGGATTCTCGAAAATATCAAGGGGTGACTCAGTACCTAGTAGCCTGGAAAGATCTCCCTTCTGCCCAGAATGAGTGGGTGTACAAGAAATATGTTAGAGCCCCTAGACTTTTCAAATGTTTCCACGCTACATATCATGATAAATCTGATTGATATGTCTGTATTGTTTATTTTCGCTTGCCTTTTTTCTGTCTTCTAGGTGGATTTCCCATTTTTCTAGGGGAGGGGATATGTCAGATCCCCAAATTCTTATTGTTTTCCCTGCATATGTGCTCTTGTTTGGGGCCTGCCATTCTGCTGGGGGGGGGATTTGCTTTCTATCTTTTCTCTCCCGCCTCTCTCCACTTGAAAAAAAGAAGGTGTTTCCCTTATCAAGGAAACAGCTACGGAGAAACGAAATTGGAGAAGACCTTGAGATGCGCACCAACTGTGCCAATTACCCAAACATTGTGCCACCTGTGGATTGGCTGGATTTCAAATGGACACTATGATTTTGCTGGGAGGAAGAAGATTGCTTAAGTGTAACTATACCATTTAAGCGGGATTTTCCCCAGATCTCGCCTTGACTTCCCTACTGTCACTAACTCCTAATAAACGTATCCTTTTGAGACAATGCCTGTTTCAAGAGTTCTGCTTTCTTGGCTGGTTAGCCGAGGTGGGTCCTTACATAAGGCAAGATCAACCCAGAGAAGCTGCTGCTCTGCTGGGGGAGTCACAGCTGAATTCCACATGGAGGAGTTCCAAGCAGAGAAATGGGCCAAAGATCTCCTCTGTTTGAAACCTGATGAAAGCCTCTCCGGGATTGGGAAGAAGTCGGGCCTTCTGGTGAAGAAGATCAAGCCAGATGGTCACTCGGAATTGGGGGAAAAAGAAGGATGGGAAGAAAAAGCCCCAAAGGTCACCCTTACTCAAGGTGGAGGGAAGAAAAAGACAAAGAAGAAAAATCCAGAACCTGCCCCTCCTGATAAAGATGGAGAAAAGGAAGAATTGAAATCAGAGGTGATGGAAGCAGTGACGGAGTATGTGAAAAAAACAATCCTTGAGTGCAACTGAAAGAACACCCCGAATCAGTGGAAGAGGAATTGGAGGTCCAAGAGATGGCAGTGGCTGGAGCCCAGGAGGCAGCACCACGAGGAGCCATTTGTCTCAAAGAACCAGAGGCAGACCACCTAAACCAGCTGAGGTGAAACCGATTCCAATGGGAGTGAAGTTTGATGGAGACCTGAAATGATTGGAGTATTTCCTGCACAAGTATTTACTTACATGCAGATCTATGGGAGAACACTGCCTACTGATGTAGAAAAGGTCTGGATAGTTACCCTGGCTTTGGAAGGTGGGAGCAGCTGACTGTATGGTGACGCTGCACAACAGCAACGCACCTGAATTGAGGAATTTCAACTGCTTTATGGCTGTTCTCTGCAGATGCTTTGAAGACTGGCTGGCAGAGAAGAAAGCCTGGGAACGCATAAAGACAGTGAAGCAAAGAAGACCGGTGGCTGAGTATACTGAAGTTCAGAGAACTGGCCAGCCTTCTTCGCTGGCCTTCTTCGCTGGCCAGAAGGCATCGTGGTAATCTGCTTCCAGGATGGGCTCAAGAGTTGTATAATGCCTGCATAGCTCATGGAGTCCCGGGACGGCTGCACGATTGGTGCCTGCTAGCTGAGGAAATAGAGATTGATCAATCTAAGCACCTTCATCACTTGGTGAGACCAAGCTCCAGACTGCAGTCAGAGAAGCGAACGGAGATCACTCAAGTTTTGCCTGCCCCGCTTCACACCACTGCCTGATTCAAGTGTGGTAAAGAAGGACATCGAGCCGTGGATTGCCGCAACAAGAAAGGTGATCGTCTACTGACTCCCGAGAGCCTCACCGCACCCCAGGGAGTCTGTGATGAGATTCGAAAAAGTCGTAGAGCTCCCCCATGGCCACGATTGAGAGGGTCGACTCCATGCTACAATGACCCAGAAAGGATGGAAAGTGACTACGAAAATAACCCACTGGTGAGTGGGTCAATTGACCCCATAACAGTGCCCCTAGAACTTTCCATACCCGGCACTGAGAGGACAGTAAAATTAGCCACTTTGCTGGACTTGGGGTGCACCCGATGCATGATCAGCCCAGAATTAGGGGGGGAAATGGGGATACCCGTCAGGAGGCTGAAACCTCCAATTACCTTTTACCAACTGGACAATTCAGTTGCACATTGCCAAAACTTGGGTACCTTGCCAAAATTTGGATGCCTACCTTCCTCCCTGCTGCCTACAGGGCTATTTTCTTGCAGCCCCCAAAAGCCTTTCTAGCCAACCCAAGAAGAATATAATCAAATGGTTAGTGCGGGTCCCAGCCTAATATAATTTTCAAGAACTTCTAGGATTGATTTGCATAGAGACCTATATATTTTTCACCCTGGAGGAATTTTCCCCATCTCTCTGAAGGAATCTAGTAGCAGCTTTTCAGACTTAACACCTTTTTTAAAAGCTGCAGTTCATCCCATGTCCTGATGATGTAGCCCTTCTGAGCATCGGATGATGTGCACTGTAGCTCCTGACAGCTAATGCCTTCTTGTTGGTTGGAGAAGGTGCCACCAGACTCCTGATTTTGGACACCAGAGATCCAAATGGCTCTCTCCCTACAACTTCTTTCTCTTTCTCCCTTGGGGGCCCATGGCTGCCATTGGGGGTAGAGAGAGTGCCATAAGGAGAACCGCCAGTTCCACAGTGCCAAGCAGAATCTGCTCTGCCGGCTGGATCCACAGGGGGTGTCTCTGGAGCCTGCCTCCCCCCCTGCCTGTGGGGGAATTCTGCACCCTCCTTTTGGTCATTTCCTCTTGTTAGCTGCTGCGCATCTGTGCTGCCACCACATGGTTGTTTGGAAAAATTATAATATGCTATCTTATCTGGGTCAGCTAACCCCTCCTTCCCTATGATATATTTCCTCCTTTTCCTGACCATGTGTCCTACACCCCTCCCTTTTCTGGGATGGACTTCCTCTTTCTTGCTCCCAGGGGGCTCTCCTCCTCCATAACCGGCCCCGGCAGACACACATGCTCCTCCATAACCGGCAGATACGCGTGCAGACACTGGGAGTTGATACTGTCTTTTGACCCTGAATTACCGTCTATATATCATCTGACTACACCTCGTCAGCTGTAATCTCATCTGCATGCAAATAAAGGTATTTCTAGATGATCAAGGTATTTCATGAGTTCTGCTATCTGGAAGAGAGCTGTTAACAGTGATAACATCTGCTTATATAGACCAGCACAGGGGTCTTAACAAAGAGATCAATCGCAATACAGCAGCTTGATCCAGAATAGTCAAAAGACAGTTTCATATATGTGCATGTTATCTGCAAGCAAGTATTCTGGATCAAGCTGCTGTATTGTGATGGATCCCTTTGTTAAGACCCCTGTGCTGGTCTATATAAGCAGATGTTAACACTGTTAACAGCTCTCTTCAAGATAGCAGAACTCATGAAATACCTTGATCATCTAGAAATACCTTTATTTGCATGCAGATGAGATTACAGCTGATGAGGTTTAGTCAGATGATATATAGATGGTAATTCAGGTTCAAAAGATAGTATCGATTCCCAGTGTCTGCACGCGTATCTGCCGGTTATGGAGGAGCATGTGTGTCTGCCGGTGCTGGTTATGGAGGAGGAGAGCCCCCTGGGAGCAAGAAAGAGGAAGTCCATCCCAGAAAAGGGAGGGGTGTAGGACACATGGTCAGGAGAAGGAGGAAATATGTCATAGGGAAGGAGGGGTTAGCTGACCCAGATAAGATAGCATATTATAATTTTTCCAAACAACCACGTGGTGGCAGCACAGCATCAAAGAAGCTGAGCTGTATGTTTGACGATGCTTGTTTCTATGAGAGAAATCCTTCTCATATTGTCAGAGGCAGGCTCTGAATGGAACCGCTGCTAACAAGCATTCAATGTATCCTCAACATTTGACATGGAATGTTTGAAAGAACAGCTTCCTTTCCCTCCTCATTCTCCCCCCTCCCCTTCCCAAGCAGAGAAAACATTAACTCTGCTGAGTGGGAGTCTCACTTCCATATTAGCAAGCACTGCTTTTAGAAGCTGCACAAGCAGATGAACATGATTTCATTGCACAACTTCTCAGGAGATGGTGAGCAAGACAGCTCTGTCCTCCCCTCCTCCCCGCTTTCTCCCACTTTGCATCTGAAGTGGCAACAACAGTCAAAATGCAACCTAGAGAACCGTTTCTTAGCTCCAAGGCAGCTCCTCAGTAGTGACAGATCCATATTTAGCTGCTGCCTCGTGTCACAGCAGCGAACATGTGGCCTGAATATGGTTACTGTCAGATGGATCAATGAAAAAAGCAATTAACAGAATAACAGAATAGAGCTGGAAGGGACCTTGTAGGTCTTCTAGTCAAAGACCCTATGCCACTTCAGGGAAGAGGCTGTCCAGTTTCTTTTTAAAAACATTTAATGATGAAGCACCCACAACCTCTGAAGGTAATTTCCGCTCCATTGGTTAGTTGTTCTCTCTGTCAGGAAATTTAGGTTAGTTTAGTTCTAGGTTGCTTTTCTCCTTGATTAGTTTCTATACTTTGTTTCTTGCCTTCTGGTGCTTTGGAGAATAGGTTAACCCAGCCACCCCCTCTTCTTTTGGCAGCTCCTCAAATACTGGAATACTGCTATAATGTCAGCCCTAGTCCTTCTTTTCATTAGACTAGCTATTCTCAATTCCTGCAACCGTTCTTCACATGTTTTAGCTTCCAGGCCCCTAATCATCTTTGTTGCTCTTCTCTGCACTCTTTCCAGAGTCTCAACATCTTTTTTATAACATGGTGACCAAAACTGGATGCAGTGTTCTAAATGTGGTCTACTAAGGCTTTAGAAAGTGGTACTAATACTTCACGTAATTAAGGACTACACATCAAGTATGGTTTGCCAGCCAGTTACAAATTCATGTGATGGTGCTGCTGCTAGTTCCACATTTTTCTAGCTTACCGAGAAGTAGTTTGTACTCTTCTTTGTCAAATGCCTTACTGAAGTCCAAGTATACTAAATCTGTGGCATTTCATTGGCCCACTAAGAATGAAATAAGATTTGTTTAGCATGATTTGTTTTTGACAAATCCATGTTGGCTTCTGGTTATAACTTTGCTTGCTTCTAGCTGTTCGCAGATCTTTTGCTTGATTATCTTTTCCAACATCTTCCCAGGTATTGATGTCATGCTGATTGGTCTTTAGTTTCCTGGATCTGGCTTTTTTTTCTTTTTTCTTTTGAAGATGGGAACTACATTAGCTCTTTCCCAGGTATTCCTTGGTGCTCCAACAACTTTGAAAGATATGATTTAATGTTTCTGAGATCACATCTGCTAGCTCCTTCAAAATTCTGGAATATAATCCATCAGGTCCCAGTGTTTTGAACTCATCTAGAGTGGACAGGTGTTCTCTTATCATTTTCTTGCTTATTTTAATTTCTATTCCTAGTCTATCTTTTATGGGTTTTTTGGGTAGGTTGGACTATTTTCTTTTTGCATGAAGGCAGATGCAAAGAATGAGTTAAGCAGCTCTGCTTTCTCTTGCCTGTCACTTCTTTACCATCAACTCCCATTAGTGGACCGATCATTTCCTTGGCTTTTTTTCTTTTTTACATATGAAAGAAACCTTTTAAATTGTTTTTGACATTTGTTACAAGTCTTACTTCATTATTCATTCAACTCCCTCACAGCATTTCTAACTGTGGCTGTCAAATGGACCTCCAACAGAAGGATGTCCAAGGGGAGAGGGAAAAGATATCATATCCATTGACTGAAATGGTACAGGTTCTCCTGCTTGAGCAGGGGGCTGGACTAGAAGACCTCCATGGCCCTTCCAGCTCTATTCTATTCTAGCATCATGGTGTCAGCATGCAAATGCCACCAAACATGTAATACATGGATATCAGGGATGAAAATGACATAATTCAAAATGGCACAACATCCACATGGAGAGAAGTAAGTAGTGAGATACCACAGTGAAAGATATAAGTACAGATTAGGTAAGGCCTGGCTCAAAAACAGCAACTGTGAGAGGGACCTTGGAGTCCTAGTGGACAATCACTTGACTACGAGCCAGCAATGTGCAGCAGCCGCCAAAAAAGCTAATACAATCCTGAGTTGTATAAACAGAGACATAGAATCAAGATCACACAAAGTATTAGTACCACTTTATAAAAGCCTATTGAGACCACACCTGGAACACTGCAACCAATTTTGGTCACCATACTACAAAAAATATGTTGAGACCTTGGAAAAAGTTCAGAGAAGAGCAACTAAGATGATCCAAGGCCTGGAGACTAAAACATATGAAGAACAGCTGCAGGACTTGGATTTGGCTAGTAGTCTAAAGAAAAGAAGAAATACGGGAGACATGATAGCAGTGTTCCAGTATCTGAGGGGCTGCCACAGGGCAGAGGGGGCCAGGTTGTTCACCAGAGCACCAGATGGCAGGACAAGAACCAATGGTTGGAAACGGATCAAAGAGAGAAGCAACCTGGAACTAAGGAGAAAGATTTCTTAAAAACCTCCAGTGATAGAGCACCCACAACTTTTGAAGGCAAGCTGTTCCATTAGTTAATTGTCCTCAATGTTAGAAACTGTCTCCTTAATTCCAGGTTGCTTCTCTCTTTGATCCATTTCCAACCATTGTTTCTTGTCCTGCCCTCTGATGTTTTGGAGAATAATTTGATTCCCTCTTCTTCTTCTTTTTTGGCTGCTGCTGCACACTGCTGGTTCATGGTTAAGTGATCGTCCACTAGGACTCCAGGATCCCTCTCACAGTTGCTGTTTTTGAGGCAGATCTCACCTAATCTGTACTTATATCTTTGATTTTTCCTGTCTAAATGTAAAACCTTGCTTTTCTCCATATTCCAGTTTGTCAAGATCTTTTTGGATCCTGAGCTTGTCTTCTGGGGTGTTGGCTATTCCTGCCAGTTTGATGTCATCTACAAATTTGGTGAGTTCCCTTCTATTCCCTCATCTAAGTCATTGATGAAGATATTGAAGAGTCCTGGGCCTAAGACGGAACCTTGTGCTACCCCACTGCTTACTTCTCTCCATGTGGATGCAGTACCATTGAGGGCTACTCACTGAGTACAGTTTGTCAGCCAGCTACAAATCCATCTGGTGTTGATGTTGTCTATTCCACTTTTTTCTAGCTTACCAAGCAGTAGATTGTGGTCTACTTTGTCAAATGCCTTATTGAAGTCTAAGTGTACTATTCCATAGTGTTTTGCTGGTCTACTAATTTGGTCAGTTGGGTGGCCTGTAATATACCCCAATGGCAATGTCACTTTTTTCCCTTTTATATTGACCCATATAGATTCTGGAGTGATTTTATCTTTGATCACGTGCATTTCTGCAGATATGTGGTGTTCTCTTACATATAGTGCAACTCCTCCTCCTCTTTTTGTAGATCTGTTTCTTTTGAACAATTTGTATCCATCCATCAGTACATTCCAGTCATGGGTTTCATCCCACCAGTTTTCTGCAATGCCAACTATGTCATACCCTCCCTTGTGTACTATTGCTTCTAGTTCACCACTTGCCTTAGTTTTTTGGGGGGTGCAGTCTGGGGTGTTTTTCTGTTTGTCTCAAGTGTGTTTGTTGATGTGACTTTTTAAGGGATATTTGTTGTTGTTTCTTTGCTAGGTGTCTGCATGTTTTCTTTGATGGGGAGGTTGTGGGTCTGTGTATTTCCATCCGGGGGAGTGCTGATGCAGCCTAGGACTGCAATGACTTTCTTGGCAGCTGCTGGCTTCTTCTTAAGTGGTGGTCCACTAGGACTCTTAGATCCCTCTAACCATTACTGCTGTTTAGCTAAGTACTGCCTATTCTATTCCGGTGCATTTGGTTTTTCTCGCCTAGTGCAGTACTATATTTTTCACACCACCGAACTGAATCTTATTGGATGCAATATGATTTTGAATAATAAGGAATAAGACTTTGAATCTGAACAGTAGAAATGGAACTCTGGCTAGGTTACAGGATTTTGTTGCTCATTTATCTTTTAATCTTTTTTTTTTAAATCAATAAAAATATATAAAAATATTTTGAATCTGGTTTATAGAGGAAAAAACCACAGCTGAATGAAATTGGATTAAATGCAAATAGTGCTACATAAATTAGATTTAAGTAAAGGGAAAAAATTTTAAAAAGCAAAAAACAAAACCCACCACTCTATGAAATGGACATCCATTAGGCTTTTGCAAACCTCAGCTTCCTGACCTGGCCCACTTCAAAAGACTGACCAGTAGAAACTCAGTGCTCTGATGGGTAAGGCATCTTTTGTGGAACTTCCAAATTTGTGCAGGTTATGAAATAATGAATTTGAGGGCGGAAGGGAAATCCCAACTGAATATCCTGAAGACAGGACAAGAAGCAACGGATGAAAACTAATCAAGGAGAGAATCAACTTGGAACTAAGGAGGAATTTCCTGACAGAAAAATTAACCAGTGGAACTACCTGCCTCCATACGCTGTGAATGCTCCAACACTGGAAGTTTTTAAGATGAGACTGGACAGCCATTTGTCTGAAATGGTATAGGGTTTCCTGCCTGAGCAGGAGGTTGGACTAGATGACTTCCAAGGTCCCTTCCAACTTTACTATTATGATTATAATCTAGCAGTTCTCTCCTTCACTGGAGGTGCTTCAGCAGAGGCTGGAGAGTCATGCATGAACTCGGATTCCTGAGCTGAAAAAGGGGTTGGACTGAATGGTCTCAAGGCTCCCTTCCAGTTTTAAGGTTCTGGAAGTCTTAGTGTGTGAGATCCAGGTACAGGTCAAAGCACCATTCCATGATATAAAGGAATATCTTTTTCACAAGGACTTTCATCTTCTGGAACACACCCAGAAAAGGATGCTAAGAATAACAAAAAGGCTGCAGGGAATTTCTGACATAATGGATAAAACTGTTGTATCTTCCTTGGCAGTGAGTAACTCCAGGTGATATTGTTCTATGACTTTTGGCCACTGTTTCTTTAATGTTCTTTTTAATGGACATTTTATTGTGCTCTCTATTATTAAAAAGATACTTTAATGTTGTACACCACCTGGAGTTCTTTTACAAGACACATGGCGCATTGTCATTTTAAATAAGTAATAACATAATAAATTAGTGTGCGAGCAGATAGGACTCATCAAATAGCTCAAGAGATGCAATGTAGAATCAGAGTCAAGCTGGAAGAGACCTTGGAGGTCTTCTAGTCCAACTCCCTGCTCCAGCAGGAGATCCTATACCCTTTCAAATAGGTGACTGTCTAGTCTCTTCTTAAAAATCTCCAGTGATGGAGCGCTCACAATTTCTGAAGGCAAGCTGTTCCACTGGTTAATCGCCCTCACTGTCAGGAAGTTTCTCCTTAGTTCCAGGTTGCTTCTCTCTTTGATCAGATTCCAACCATTGTTTCTTGTCCTGCCCTCTGGTGCTTTGGAAAATAATTTGACCCCCTCTTCTTTGTGGCAGCCCCTCAAATACTGGAATATTGTTCTCATGTCCTCCCTAGTCCTTTTTTTAGACTGGCCATACCCAAATCCTGCAAAAGTTCATCATATGTTTTAGTCTCCAGGTCTTTAATCATCTTACGTAGTTGCTCTTCTTTGCACTTTTTCCAAAGTCTCAACATCTTTTTTATAATGTGATGACAAAAACTGGATGCAGTATTCCAGGTGTGGCCTTACTAAGGATTTATAATGCGGTACTAATACTTCACGTGATTTTGATTCTAGGCCGCTGTTTGTACAACTAAGGATTGTATTAGCTTTTTTGGTTGCTGCTGCACACTAATGACTAAAATTCAAGTGATCGTCCACTAAGATTCCAAGGTCCCTCTCACAGTTGCTGTTTTTGAGCCAGGTTTCACCTAATCTGTACTTATATCTTTGGTTTTTCCTGCCTAAATGTAAGACTTTGTCAAAGAATGAAATAAGATTGGGTTGGCATGATCTGTTTTTAACAAACCCATGTTGGCTACTACTTATAACTTTATTTGTTTCAATATGTTCACAGATCTTTTTTTTAATTATCTTTTCGAGGATCTTCCCAGGTATTGATGTTAGGCTGATTGGTTTGTAGTTTCCTGGGTCTGCTTTTTCCCCATTGATGTAATGGGAACCACTTTTCCAATCCTCAGGTACTTGCCCGGTGCTCCAGGATTTTTGAAAGATGTGGTGCAGTGGTCCTGAGATAAATCTGCCAGTTCTTTACTCTGGGATGTAAACCATCAGGTCCTTGGGATTTATATTCGTCAAGGTCAGACAGGTAACCATTTTCTTGCTACATCTACATGGAGGGAATAAGCAGTGGAGTACCACAAGGTTCCATCTTAGGCCCAGTACTCTTCAATATCTTCATCAATAACTTAGATGAGGGAATAGAAGGGGAACTCATCAAATTTGCAGATGACACCAAACTGACAGGAGTAGCCAACACCCCAGAAGACAAACTCAGGATCCAAAAAGTTCTTGACAGACTTGAACACTGGGCCCTATCTAACAAAATGAAATTCAGTGTAGAGAAAAGTAAAGTCTTACATTTAGACAGGAAAAACCAAACGTACAAGTACAGATTAGGTGAAATCTTCCTCAAAAACAGTAACTGTGACAGGGTTCTTGGCATCTTAGTGGACAATCAATTAAATATGAGCCAGCAGTGTGTGGCGGCAACCAAAAAAGCCAATGCAATCCTATGTTGCATTAATAGAGGGATTTAATCAAGATCACGTGAGGGATTCATACCACTCTATAAAACCTTAGTAGGACCACACCTAGAATACTGCAACCAGTTTTGGTCTCCACACTATAAAAAAGATGTTGAGACTCTAGAAAGAGTGCAGAGAAGAGCAACAAAGATGATCAGGGGACTGGAGGCTAAAACCTATGAAGAATGGTTACAGGAACTGGGCACGGCTAGTCTAGTGAAGAGAAGGACCAGGGGAGACATGATAGCAGTCTTCCAATATCCGAGGGGTGTCACAGAGAGGAGGGGTGTCAACCTATTTTCCAAAGCACCTGAAGGCCAGACAAGGAATAATGGATGGAAACTGATCAAGGATAGATTCAACCTTGAAATAAGGAGAAATTTTCTGACAGTAAGAACGATCAGCCAATGGAACAGTTTGCCTTCAGAAGTTGTGGGAGCTTCATCACTGGTAACTTTCAAAAAGAGACTGGACTGTCACCTGTCAGAAATGATGTAGGGTCTCCTGCTTGGGTGGGGGGTTGGACTAGATGACCTACAAGATCCCTTCCAACTCTGTTATTCTAATACTAATAAAGGAGAGAAGCAACCTGGAACCAAGGAGAAACTTCTTAACAGTGAGGATACTTAATCAGTGGAACAGCTTGCCTTCAGAATTTGTAGGTGCTTCATCACTGGTGGTTTTTAAGAAGAGACTGGACAGCCCCTTGTCTGAAATGGAATAGGGTCTCCTGCTTGAGCAGTGGGTTGGACTAGAAGACCTCCAAGGTACCTTCCGGCTCTATTCTGATTGACTGATAAATCATGTGAGTGCAGCCACCATTTTGACTTTTTTGACCCTCCCTCCAGATGCCCGTTTGGTCCTTCCTTTTCTTCTGGGTGGAGGTGACTTGCAACAGCTATATCTGCCTCTGCCAATCAGATACCTTTCTCCTCTTTGCATTGCCCATTTCTCTTTCTGCACAACAGTCATTAACCCTGCATGATCTAAAGCAGACATGTCAAACACAAGGCCCGGGGGCCGGATTCGGCCCGCGAAGTGGTTTCATGCGGCCCGCGAAGCCATCCTGGAAACAGTGAGGGAATGGCGCCCATTGCCTTGGCCCTGGCCCAGAGACCCTCCTTCTGCCAGAGACCCTCAGATCTGTCCCACTCCTGCCCAGGCCCCCATAGGCACCCTTGATGTGAATGATGTAGAGCTGGCCACGCCCACCCAGTAGGCCATATGCACTCGAGCCACACCCACCCAGTAGGCCACGCCCACCCAGGTCATGCCCACCCAGGTCATACCCACCCGGCCCCCTGAGGGCAACTGCAATGCTGATGCGGCCCTCAATGAAATTGAGTTTGACACCCCTGATCTAAAGGTTGAGGAAGAGGTTTCTATCTGGTTTAGAGTTCAGTTAATGAATAAGTTTCATTTTTAAAGTAATCTGATAATGGACTGGTGAATAAGTAGTGACCACGTAGCCAGCAAAAATGGCTTCCACCGCTATAGACACCACTGTCAAGAAAGGCCACTGTGTGATGATTTATTTTGCTGCATTAGGCAGGCAGAAGAGCTTCAGGTCAGGTTCTCAGGATCTGGGAATCCAATAAGGAGAAGACCTTTCCCAAACACTGTCCTACAAGTTATTAAGTTAGTGGTATCTTTGATGCATGCATACAAATTAGACCAAAACGCCAGAAGAGGAGGAAGTCAATTCATTTTTTATTCCTTGCCCAAGGGTAAAAGCCCTTAACAGAAAAACTCTGCTTGTCTTCTTTTGATTTGGCAGAGTTCTTCCTTAGGATACTTCTATGAGGGATGTCAGTTTTAACCTAAATGTAGCATCAAAGCCATAAGGAGGCAAGCAAATGCTTTGAAAACTCCCAAATTATTACATTAGGTTTTAAATGAGCCCCCTCCCCTCCATTTCTCTGTCAGAAATGTGTCAGGCTTCACTCCCTTGGAACCTAGAAATCTATAGCTTACAAATTTCATCCATTTCCTTCAAGAAATAAACATTTTCTGCATCTGGTAATGGCAGGACACGTCTTCACTCCCCACAGGTGGATCTGATATGATTGTTTCTGTTCAAGACTAAAACTCGCCAGGCTGGTCAGTTAGTGGCAGAGAAAGGGTTCTGGTGAGTTTACCTGGAGGTCTCCAACCCATAGGTTGGAGGTCTCCACCTGGAGGTCTCCAACCCACAGGTTTAGATCTCCCTCAAGAGATCTAAAAGGAAGATTCAGAGCCCTGAATAGGATGTGGGAAAGCTGTGTTTGCATAACTCATGAGACTAGGCTAAAGTAGGCTTGGGCACTTCGGCCTTCAGTATCCACAGAATTTCCAAGCTGTGGATTGTCAAGATAGTTTTGTAGGAGCGGTCTTAAACTGTGAAATTGCTTGTTTGTTATTTATTTATTTATTTATTTATTTATTTAGATAGATAGATAGATAGATAGATAGATAGATAGATAGATAGATAG